>SNVD02005200.1:2500-221643 GCA_013180625.2 Boswellia sacra
CATCTATCTACCAACCATACTTTTTCAAAAGGTCTCTAGTTCTCTTCCTCATGCGTGTAAAAACTATAACTACACAAGCAAGGATCCATGGTGGGAAGTTCTGAGTTGAAATGTTTAATTTCTTCATCCATTCAGGATTCTCTTTCCATAAGATTGATATCAAAATAGTTATAACTGCTGCCCCAAATAAGATCTTGGTCACAGGTTTTATCAAGGAATCCTTTGGTTCCCTGTCCATGTAGACAACAGATCCGTCCTTGTAAACAAGCATAGACCGTCCATTCCTCGGATTAAACCGGATCGGAACGCTGCGACTCGACCCGAGATTGAAAGCGTAGACCGACTTGAACCTGTATTTCTCGAGGATTTCTCAGACTTCGAGCTGGTCCTGCTCCCACCCGCCCAGCGCCGACTTGAACACGTCTATCGGACCCTTTCCCCGCCGGAACAAGTGGATCTCAACTTCCGGTACTTTCGTCTTCACGCTTTTCTGTTTCTGGGTTGATTCGTTTGTTTTCGGGCTTGCTGTTTCTTCCTCGATTTCTTCGATTTTGAGCTTCTGTTTCTCTATCTCCTCCGCCATGCGGTTGAAGGCTTGAAGCTTCCCTAAACCCTAAACCCTAAACCCTAAACCCTGAACCCTGAACCATAAACCCTAAACCCTAAACCCTAAACTTTTTTTTGAAAAATTACTATTTACATAAAAAGAAAAAAGATAGTACAAAATACGAGGGGCATACCCCAAGAAGAGTACCTAGTACTCACAAGTCCGAATGAAAAAAGGAAATCCAAAGGTCCCAGAGAACAAACGTGATATGGAGCCATAAGCTCCAAACAAAACAGAAAAAGGCGTAAAGGCCCAAAACCAACCACAATGAAAACTAGCATCACCATAACAACACAACAAAAGGGCGCATGTGCCCAATGAAACAAAATAAAGTTCAAATAATCAACTAACAATGAAGGCCCCATATGGCACGAAGCTGAGGAGTGATCACATACTTGGCCTCAATGGTTTGAAGCCGACAGCGAACCAAAGCAAAAATCTCATCAATCACCTGACGACGAGTCCTGTGACGCTGCTGATACACACGATCATTCCTCTCATACCATAGAAAATAAACCGTAGCAGAAAAAACCAAACGTGCAAGGATATGTCCAAAATTCTTCCTGCCCTGCAGATGAAGAGAAGCCCAATGAAGTAGAGAGCGCCAACTAAAGGATGGCCAAACAGCGAGAGTTTTAGCTGAAATCTCCCCCCATACAGAAGACGAGAAAGGACAGCTAAAGAAAAGATGCTCATGAGTCTCATTAGCTGAAGTACAAAGAACACAATCCGAAGAAGATAACATGCCATGACGCCGAAGTCAATCCATAGTACGAAGACGACCCAATGAGGCAAGCCAAAGAATAAAGGAGTGCCTCGAAACATGACCAGGGAACCATAAAAGGTGATGAAAGGAGTTCACCGAACGTCTACTCCGTAATAATTCCCATGCTGAGGCAATAGAGAAAATACCAGAGGTATGGCCCTTCCAAACAATATGATCGGGACTCCCCATCATAGGCCGGATGTTGACAGAGTCCCAAACCCGTCCTAGGACCGACCCACCATCAGGAAAAGCCCAATCCCCATCCTGAATAATAGCTGAGACTTTTGCATCTGAGGGAAGACCTATAGATGAAAGAGTCCTGAAAGAGAACAAATCACAAAGACGACCCTGCGGCAACCAGTAATCCTGCCAGAGTGAGGTATCACGTTCATCTTCAATACAAGAGACAAATTTACCCCTGCACTAATCCCGACTGTGCAAAATCTTCCTCCAAGGCCAGGAGGCTCCAGAAGTAATCCGAACCTACCAAAACGAGCGACCCCGAAGGAGTACCTTATGAACCCAAGAAGACCATGTGGAAGACTTGTCAGAAAGAAGTCTCCAAATATGCTTCAGAATAGTAGCACGATTCCACTCCTTCACTCGCTTAATTCCTAAACCTCCCTCTTTCAACGGATAGCAAACAGAATCCCAAGCTACTTTGGCCCCAGAACTAGACAAAGAGGTAGCTTTCCAGAGGAAAGCAGCTAGAATACCCTCAATCTTTCGCACCACAGCCGCCGATAAAATGAACATAGATGACCAATAGACTTGGATGGAAAAAAGTACCGACTTAATCAACTGGAGGCGACCAGCATAAGTCAGCACAGCAGATGTCCACAACCTGACCCTTGACAGAATCCGTTCTATCAAAGGAGCACAATCTGAAAGGCGCAATCTGGTACTGATCAGGGGCACTCCCAAATAACGGACCGGCAAACTCCCCACATGAAAACCCAAGATGGACTGCAACACTATTTGATCCTCATCATTGATCCAGAAAAGAAGACATGACTCTTGGCTGAATTCGTAACGAGACCAGAGAGCTCTGCAAACTCCTGCAAAGCAGCATGAACCACCCTAACAGAACCCACATCTGCCCCACAAAAAACCATCAGATCATCTACAAAACAAAGATGAGTAAGAGAAATCTGCTGGCATCGCCAATGGTATCGAAAACCGGGCCGCTGAGAGGCCTTCCGAAGAATACCACTCAAACCCTCCATGGCCAACACAAAAAGATAAGGCGACAACGGATCATCCTGACGAACACCTCTGGAGGTGGGAAAGAACCCATGAAGCTCTCCGTTTAAAGCAACCGAGAAGTGTGCAGTAGACATGCAGGTCGCTATCCATCTAACCATACACTCTGGAATACCAATCGTCCTTAACCCCAAAAGGATGAAATCCCAACTGACAGTATCAAAAGCTTTGCGAATATCCACCTTTAAAGCACAGCGGGGATGCGAATGCCCAAGATGGTAATCATGCATAAGCTCTTGAGTCAAAAGAATGGCATCAGAGATTCTTCGACCTGGGACAAATGCTGACTGCGAACTCCCAATTACATCAGGTAAAACTACTTTGAACCGGTTCACAATCACTTTAGAGATGCACTTGTAAAGTACATTACAACAAGAGATTGGTCGAAAATCACTCATAGTCCTCGGAGTCTCAACCTTGGGGACCAAGGCAATCCTAGTGGCATTAACACACTTCGGCATCCGACAAGTCGCAAAGAAGTAACGCACAGCAGCCATAAAATCCACACTAATAATGTCCCAAGCCCTCTTAAAGAACAGAGAAGTGTACCCATCCGGTCCTGGAGCTTTATCATCGGGAATCGAGAATAAAGCTGACCTGATCTCATCGTCGGTAATAGGGCATACCAAAGAAGGCAGCATCTCTGCAGAAACTCTTCCAGAGAAAAACCGAGAAGCCTCTACAAAAGAAGGTCGAGAAGGAGCTGTAAGTAATTTCTGAAAATACCTTACAGCTAGATGACCCAAGTCGTCCCGATCCGTAACTATGGTACCATCCTCATCCTCAAGCTGATGGATCCGATTCCTGACCTATCTATGGATCAAAGACCTGTGAAAGAACTTGGTATTCTGATCCCCCAAAGAGAGCCATTGGATCCTTGACCTCTGCCGAAAAAAAAGCCTCCTCATCCCTGCACAACTGGGAATACTGCTTAGCATAAACTCTCTCAGCCAGAATACATTCTGGCGAATATGGGTTCTCATCCAGAGCGGCCTGAGCTGCAGCCCACTGAGCCCGAGCCTCAATGACTCTGCTAGAAATATGACTAGAATCCTTAGCATGCAAAGCCTTAAACTCACGCTTTAGAAGGCCCAATTTCTGTGTGACTCGAAACATAGGATCTCCTCCCACATGCATAGACCATACTCGCTGAACCATCTCCAAGAAGTCCTCTCGGTCAGCCCAAAAGTTCAAAAATTTAAAAGGACTAGAGATCTGCCGACGCCGATCTCCAAATCTGATGACCATAGCACTGTGATCAGAAACATCCCGAGGAAGAACCTCAGAAGTTGTTTGAGGCCAATTTAAGAACCATGAAGCACTACCAAAACTCCAATCAAGAGTCCGAAGAATAGTACCATCTCCCTGTTGCCCATTATGCCAAGTATACCGAAGGCCCAAGGATGGAACCCTAATTAACGCTGCGTCATGAAGGCATTGACCAAACTCATCCATGTAACCATGCCATGCGTGATCCCCACCAACTCTATCTGAAGAGCGCAAGATCGCATTGAAATCACCCAATGCCAACCAAGGTAAGTCACCAAACCCCATGGACTGAGCTCTGAGAAAATCTTACAACTGTCGACGAACACCCGGATCGTTAGAGCCATAAACAAAGATCAAACCAAAAGAAACCCCATCTGATAATCTGGTAAACCGACAAACGATCCACTGTGGAGAAAACTGTAAACCACTCAAACTGTACAAAGAAGGATCCTAACACACCAAAATTCTACAAGCAATGGACAAAGTGGCATTGGATTAGAAATTCCAAGAAGGACAAGTATCTGAAACAACTGAAGCAAGGTGCTGCTGTTCAACCTTAGTCTCTAAAAGACCAATTAAACCTAAAGAATACTTAGAAACCCAGTTTCTAACTGCTCGCTGTGTAGAGAAGCCATTAAGGCCTCTAATATTCTAACTTCCTATCATAGGAAACTGGAAAAACTCAGAACTCAATAAGAAAAATCATCAGAGGCGCATGCCCCCTCTACCCCCATTACCATCCTTTTTACTCTGACCTTTGTTACTCTTACCAACAGGAGGAGCAACAGTGGATTTTGGAACAGTGGCAGGTGGTCGACTATCCAAATGTGTCACAGTAGATTTTGGAGGATCCGAGGCAACAAACCCCTCTGGAAGGTCAATCCCTGAAGAAACAGTCAAAGCAATTATAGGGTTGGAGGAGCACTTCAATATCTAATCCTGGTCGTCCTCAATAAGAGATAGTGAATCAGAATCAGATCCAGACTCAGAACCTGAACCAGTGGCAGAAAACTTACCCATCATAGCAAAGATCCTGTCAATCGAAGTTGACTTCGTATTCACTGGAGTCGAAGTCAATGCAGCGAGAGGGCTTGCTAGTGCGAATTCTGTAGCAATGCTTTTACCTTTGTCCTGTAGAACTGGGGTTACATCTGCATCAAGACTCAGATCCTGACCAGCCTCTAATGCTGCAATAGCAGGGTTGCCCATCATCCCATGTTCATGCAAAACAATGGCTGTAGTGGTATCCGGCGCCTCGGCCTCTCTAGATGAAGAATGCACAACAAGCACGGGACAGGTATGGCCAAATAGGCAACATTTGGAACATCGTTTTGATTTCCACTCATATTCCACTCTGATCTTGATAGGCTCAGAGGATAGCTTACACCGGATCTCAAAGTCCTTCACTGGGGGATGCTCCGCATCCAACTCAACACAAACCCTAGCATAGGATAACCTGGTGTGCTCATACGTCATCCTGTCACATGATAATGGCCGGCCAACCATACTAGAAATAGCACTGAGTGCTCTAGCTGACCACAGTGGAAATGGTAATCCATGTAACCGAACCCATACTGGGATTTTGGAAATCCTACTCTGGTCAAAAGTGAAATGAGGGTTCCATTGTTGGAGAACAATGTGCTTCCCACCAAACATCCAGGGTCCTCTTTCTAAAATATCATGAACTTCCTCCACAGTTCTAAATCTGAAAATCAAGAAGCCCGTCCCAGTAGAGCGGACATCCTCTAAACCACTAGACTGCCATGCACGCATAGCAATGGAACACGCAGCATGGAAAGGCATATTATACCCAGGAAAAAACCCCACGATACAACGCAACCAATCAGCCCCAGCATCATCAACCAAATCATCAGGGAGCTCAAGGATCGAACCCGGGTCCTTCCGGTCTATCGAGTCCAGGTAAAATCTAGTACTGGCCTCAGTAACCCGAACCCTATCAGCCCAAGAGCTGGGTGGTTTGGGTAAGGGTTGTTTGTGGGTGGTGGTCCGTGCAGGTGGGTGTGTTTGAGTGGTGTGAGGTGGGCGTTGGGGCTGGTTAAGTTTGTGAGGGACGGAGGTGGCCATGGTATAGATCAACCCAAATCAACCCAAAATATCCAACCAATAAGCAAAACAAACCAAGTACTCAACCGTGATGGTGTGGCACACAACCAACAGTTAACTTCCAATTCCAAGAATATCCAAACACAACCAATCAATCCAAAATTATACAACTCCAATGTCAAACAAACCACAAGATCCACAAAAGAACTGAATTCCAAATTGATGGCAATCAATCACAAAGGTAAATAAAATTGAAAGAAAGTGCAAACCGTTCACCAAGGCACAAACTGTCGTCGCGCTCGTATATGCCACTATCCGTGAGGAATCAGTGGGGCGGCCGAGAATAAAAGTTGCGTCGTTTAACTTGCCGGTCGCCGGTAGGTGGCGGCGGTGAATAGTGGTATTCCTAACTTTAAAGGGGCGGACGGAGGTGTTGCAGCGGGAATCCGACAAAGGTGATGAAGGAGAAATGGTAGATCGGCTCAAGTACAAGCTGGTTAGGGCGGAGGTGACAACTCACTTGCCCGTCGGCAGGGCGGTGAATAGTAAATCTGATCAGTATTTTCTCAAATTTTGGGCAATTTCCGGTCGGAATCTGATTAGGGCCAAGAAGGGAAGATTACTCAGAGCACTCCGATCTATGACATATGTGAATTTCATAGGCTAGATCGACAGTTTGCCGGAGTGAACAGTAACTCCGGCCATGAAAGTTGAGAGAATTTTTTTCCCTCCCCCCCTAAACCCTAAACCCAAAACCCTAAACCTAAACTTTTTTTTTGGAAAAGTTACTTAGTAATATTAATCCAAAAATATTATAATGTACAAAAATCCAAGGGGCATACCCCAAGATTACAAAAGGACATGAAGTCCAAACAAACAAACCAATAAAAGATAGAAAATAAAGGCCACAAGCGGCCTAAACAATGTAAAACAAGCCACAAACGGCCTTAACAACATAAATGAGAAATGACCACATCCGGTCTAAATCAAAAAAATACAAAAGCTTTAACCCTTCTTATTTTTCTTCCTCTTACCCTTCCGTACAGGGGTAGCTGGGGAGTCCGAATGATCATGATCAATCCTATCAATTTGGTCTTCATCACTTAGCCTATTCAAAGGCTCAAATCGAGAGGGAGAAGACTCAGAAGGTTGTCCTGTATTTATTCGCCCTGACGAAACGGATGCCTCACGATTGGTAGAACACTGGATAGTACCTAAAAGCCTACCCTGGTCAGTCGCGAAAGGAGATAGAGAGTCAGAATCTGAGACCGACTCTGCACTCGAGGCTGTGGCCTTCATAGGAGGAACAACTTGCACTGGCAAATTTGCTGGAAAAGCAACAAGCTTTGGACTCTCAGCGACCTTGGTCGCAACCTTACCCGAATTCAAAGGAGTACCATCAGAAGAGGTGCTATCCGGGTCGTTAGCCTCATTCTTATCCTGACCTGTAGTGTAATGATCCCCTCTGGGCCCGCACACAGGGCGGCCCACCCAGAGTCCGATCGATTCCATATCCAGGTATTGTCCGCTTTGGGCAACCGCAGCTCCCTCCCTAGCCGAATGGTACTCGGTTTGAACTCCAATGACCTTTGAGGTCTTGGGTTCAAGTGGGGGGAGGCGCACTGGGCCTGCGGGTTACAGTGACAAAGCCGTGAGGGAGCTGCGGTTGCCCAAAGCGGACAATACCTGGATATGGAATCGATCGGACTCTGGGTGGGCCGCCCTGTGTGCGGGCCCAGAGGGGATCATTTCATGTAGTCTTTTCGGGTTTCGGACAGCGGTGTCCAAACTTACAACTTTTGGAGCAACGTTTTGGGACCCACTCATATTCAACTTGAATTTGGATGGGCTCTGGAGAAAGCTTGCATATGAACTCAAAGTTGCGAATCAGAGGGTGTTTTGCATCCAAAAGAACATATACCCTCGCATACTCCAATCTGGAGAGATCAGAAGTCATCTTGTCACAAGATAAAGGTTCTCTAACCATGCTGGAGACAATACTAAGACCTTTGGTTGTCCACAGAGGAAACGGTAGGCCATATAATCGGATCCAAACAGGAATATACCTCAATTGATTTGTATTAAAATCTAAATGCGGGTTCCAAGGTTGTAAGACAATTGTTTTACCTCCAAACATCCAAGGACCGCGTGCAATGATGTTATGAACCTCTTACTCAGTTCGGAAGCGGAAAATAAGAAAACCCTTGTTCGTGGAACGGACGTCTTCTAAGCCACTAGATTTCCATACACGCATGGCCATCAAGCGAGCAGCATGAAAAGGCATCACATATCCTGGAAAGAAACCAACAAGACATCTACACCATTCAGCCTCATTCTCATCAACAATCTCATCCGGGATCTTCAGAATTGTCCCCGGTTCCTTGGGGTTAATCCGAATTAGTTTGCACCGAGTACTCGAATCGGTGATGTTAATTTTGTCAGCCCAAGAGCCAGCAGTTATCTTGGGTGGGTCCATCCAGTGAATACGAATCAAATACAATGCAAAATCATAAAAAAAGAGATGGGAAAACGAAGGCAAACCAGTCACCGAAGCGGCTCCGCTTCCAAAGTCGTCGACACCTCTTTATAATCGATAATCCATAAGGAATCTGCAGCTCCACCAAAAGGCAAAATTTGTGAAATAGCCTGGGGAACAATCTGGTCAGGGTTGATGAAAAGTGATAACGGCCGGATGAACAGTGAAACCGGAGTTGAATAGTGTCACCCGAATGAAGAGATGGTGATTTGAGAGACCTGCGGTTAGAAACAGGTGACGCCCAAGAAGGGAAAGTTGGTCAGCATTGCTCGATCTACAAGGTGGTAGTGGAGGTGAGATGCCACTCGCCGTTTGCCGGAAAGTGATGGCGGTGAATAGTATATTCCGAATGTTTTTTGCTATGGATGAGGATGTTAACGGCTGAAACAGGCGACAGTGAAGAAAGAAAAGATGTAGATCATTGTCGGATCTACAAGATGGCAGCGGAGGTGAGATCCCACTCGCCGGTTTTTGGTGAGCGGTGATAGTGAATAGTGATATTCCCAAAACTTTGTGGCCATGGACGGAGGTGTTACGGGTTGAATCCAATGATGGTGAAGAAGGGAAAGTTGTAGATCGAGCCAAGGCCAACACGATGGTGATGGAGGTGTCGTTTCAGTCGCCGGTTGGCAGTGAATGAATAGTAAATCCGAACATTATTTTCGACGGTTTTGATCGCCTTCCAGTCGGAATCTGAAGAGGGTCAAGAAGGAAAGTTTCCTCATGATATTCTGATCTACAACATATGTAAATCTCAAAGGCTGATTCGCCAAACGAGCGGAGTAAACAGTAACTCCGGCGACCCCAGTTGAGAGAAAATTTTCTCCCTTCCAAGCTACCTCCTAAACCCTAAACCCTAAACCCTCCCCTAAACCTAAACCCTAAACCCTAAACCTAAACCCTAAACCCTAAACCCTAAACTTTTTTTTGGAAAAGTTACTTAGTAATATAAATCCAAAAAAATTAAAATGTACAAAAATCCGAGGGGTATACCCCAAGAATTACAAGAAGGACGTAAAGTCCAAACACACAATCCAACAAAGTAAAAGGCCATAAACGGCCTTAACAACATAAATGATAAATGGCCACAAAAGGTTTAAATCATAAAAATACAAGAGCTTCAGCCGTTCTTGTTTTTCTTCTTCTTACCCTTCTTTACCGGGGTAGCTGGGGTGTCCGTATGAGTATGATCAATCCTATCAGATTGGTCCTCATCACTCAGCCTATTCAAAGGCTCAAAACGGGAGGAAGAAGTCTCAAGAGGTTGTCCTGTGTTTATCCGCCCTGACGAAACAGATGCCTCGCGATTGGTTGAATAATGGATAGTACCCAAAAGCTTACCTTGGTCGGTCGCAAAAGGAGATAGAGAGTCAGATTCTGAGACTGACTCTGTGCTCAAAACTGTAGCAGCCTTAGGAGGCACAACTTGCACTAAAGAATCTGCTGGAATAGCAACAGCTTTGGAACTCTCAGCGACATCAGTCGCAACCTTACCCGAATTCAAGGGGGCACCATCAGAAGGGGTGCTATCAGAGGTGCTAGCCTCAATCTTATCCTGGACTGGAGTCTTTGCCGGTTTCGGACAACGGTGACCAAACCTGCGACATTTGGAGCAACGTTTTGGAATCCACTCATATTCGACTTCAATTTGGATGGGCTCAGGAGAGAGTTTGCACTTGAACTCAAAGTTCTGGATCGGAGGGCGCTTTGCATCAAGAAGAGCACATACCCTCGCATACTCCAATCTGGAAAGATCGGAAGTCATCTTGTCACAAGACATAGGTTGTCCAACCATACTGGAAACAATGCTAAGACCTTTGGTTGTCCACAAAGGGAAAGGCAGGCCATATAATCGGATCCAAACAGGAATATACCTCAATTGATTTGCATTAAAATCTAAATACGGGCTCCAAGGTTGTAAGATAATTGTTTTACCTCCGAACATCCAAGGACCGCGAGCAATTATGTTATGAACCTCTTCCTCCGTTTGGAAGCGGAAGATGAGAAACCCCTTGTTTGTAGAACGGACGTCCTCCAAGCCGCTGGATTTCCATGCACGCATGGCCAACGAGCGAGCAGCATGAAAAGGCATCACATATCCCGGAAATAAACCAACAAGACATCTACGCCATTCGGCCACATTTTCATCAACGATCTCATCCGGGATCTCAAGCACTGTACCCGGTTTCTTGGGAGTAATCCTTAGCAGTTTGCATTGATTACTCGAATCGGTAATCTTAACTTTGTCGGCCCAATTAGTCTTATGCGAATCCATTGACCAAACCACAAGGAATCAGGAAATCGACCAACAAGCAAAGATACATGAAATAACCTGAAGAACAAACTGGGCGGGGCTGATGAACAGTGTCTCCGGTAAATGAATAGTAACCACCGTAATGAACAGTAATATCCGAATTGAAGAAGCGGCGATTTGAGGGGTTTTTCGTTGGAATCAGATGACGGCCAAGAAGGAAAAGTTGGTCAGTGTTGCCCGATCTACTAGATGGTGGCGAAGGTGAGATACAACTCGCCGTTTTCCGGCGAGATGTGGCGGTGAATAGTAAATCCGAAACTTTGAGGCCTTGAACGGAGGTGTTGCGGCGCGAATCTGGTGGTGCTGATGAAGGAAAACTTGTAAAACGTTGCCTGATCTACAAGAATTTGATGGAGGTGAGATGCCACTCGTCGGTGACAGGCGGCAGGCGACGGTGAATAGTGAAAATCCGAAACTTTGTGGCCCTGAACGGAGGTGTTGCGGCGTGAATCTGGTGGTGCTGATGAAGGAAAAGTTGTAGATCGAGCCAAGGCCAACACGATGGTGATGGTAGGGTCGTTTCACTCGCCGGTTGGCAGCGGATGAATAGTAAATCCGAACACTGTTTTCGACGGTTTTGATCGCCTTCCGGTCAGAATCTGAAGAGGGTCAAGAAGGAAAGTTTCCTCAGGATATTCTGATCTACAACATATGTAAATCTCAAAGGCTGATTCGCCAAACGAGCGGAGTGAACAGTAACTCCGGCGACCCTAGTTGAGAGAAAATTTTAGGTAATCCCTAAACCCTAAACCCTAAACCTTAAAGAAACCCTAAACCCTAAAGGCGCACAATCCGATAGTCGTAATCGAGTACTAATCAGAGGTACTCCCAAATATCTGACAGGTAGAGTGCCAATCCGAAAATCCAAGATAGCCTGTAAAGCGACTCGCTCCTCCTCATTAACCCCAGAAAAGAAGACATGACTCTTGGCTGAATTGGTAACCAACCCCGAGAGCCATGCAAACTCATCTAAAGCATCTCTGACCACTTTTACAGAAGTCTCATCTGCCCTACAAAAAAGCATCAGATCATCGGCAAAGCAAAGGTGAGTAAGTGATACCTGTTGGCATCGCCAATGAAAGTGAAAACCCGGCCTCTGAGCAGCCTCTCGAAGAATACCACTCAAACCCTCCATAGCTAACACGAAAAGGTAAGGAGACAAAGGATCACCCTGTCAGACTCCTCTGGAAGTAGTGAAGAAACCATGGAGCTCCCCATTCAACGAAACTGAGAAGTGTGCAGAAGATAAGCAGGTCTCAATCCACTGAATCATACACTCTGGAATACCGATAGTCTGTAGCCCCACACAGATAAAATCCCAGCTTACTGTATCAAAAGCTTTACGAAGGTCCACTTTAAGAGCGCACCGCGGCGGTGAACTCCCAAGGTGGTAATTGTGCATAAGCTCTTGTGTCAGTAAGATGGCATCAGAAATCTTCCTACCTAGGATAAAGGCAGATTGTGAACTCCCAATTACATCAGGCAAGATTGTTTTGAACCGATTCACAATCACTTTTGAGATACACTTATAAAGCACATTACAGCATGAAATCAGCCTAAAGTCATTCATGGTCCTCGGCTGCTCCACCTTGGGAACCAGAGCAATCTTGGTAGCATTAACACACCTAGGCATCCGACAGGTAGCAAAAAAATGTCGCACTGCGGCTTTAAATTCAGTACCAATAATCCCCCAAGCTTTCTTAAAAAACAGAGAGGTATATCCATCAGGCCCAGGAGCTTTGTCATCAGGTATGGAGAACAAAGCTGCCTTGATTTCGTCATCGGTAATGGGGCAAACCAAAGAAGGCAACATCGCCTCTGAAATCCTCCCATAAAAGAACCTAGAAGCATCCGTAACAGAAGGTCGTAC
This sequence comes from Boswellia sacra, assembly GCA_013180625.2. NCBI lineage: Eukaryota > Viridiplantae > Streptophyta > Magnoliopsida > Sapindales > Burseraceae > Boswellia > Boswellia sacra. Next base: position 15,190 of record SNVD02005200.1, read on the forward strand.
AGGAGCAGTAACGAGTCTCTGAAAAAAATCAGCTGCCAGGTGACCTAAGCCGCTCCTATCGATTATCACTGTACCATCCTCATCCTCGAGCCGATGGATCTGATTCCTGACTTGTCGATGAATCAAAGATCTGTGAAAAAACTTTGTATTTTTATCCCCCAGAGTAAGCCACTGAACTCTAGATCTTTGACGAAAGAAAGCCTCCTCATCCTGACAAAGTCGAAAGTATTGCTTGCAGAGATCTCTCTCAGCAGAAATGCACTCTACTGAAAACGGGTCCGTATCCAGAGCAGCCTGAGCTGCAACCCACTGTGTCCGAGCCTCAATAACTCTGCTGGAAATGTTACTGGATGTTCAACCATGAAGAGTCTTAAGTTCTCACTTCAGTGTACCTAGCTTCTGAGTGAAACAATACATGGGATTGCCATCTACTGGAGAATCCCAAACCCTTTGAACAATCTCTAGGAAATCCTCACGATCAGCCTAGAAATTTAGAAACTTGAAAGAGGTGGGTCCTCGGTGTCTATTACCTATAAATCGAATAACCATAGCACAATGATCAGAGACATCTCTCGGAAGGATCTCTGAAATGGTGCCCGGCCAAGCCGAGAGCCAAGAAGAACTACCGAAGCTCCAGTCAAGTGTTCTTAGGATAGTCCCCTCTCCTTCTTGTCCATTATGCCAAGTGTAACGAAGCCCAGAAGATGGAATCCTGATCAACTCCGCATCATGAACACACTGCCCAAACTCATCCATATAACTATGCCAAGTTTGATCCCCACCAACCCTGTCTGAAGACCTCAAGATAGCATTGAAATCACCTAATGCCATCCATGGAAGATCGCCAAAAGCTGCAGCCTGATCTCTGATGGAGTCCCATAACTGCCGACGAATACCCGGGTCATTAGAGCCATAAACAAATACCAACCCAAAAGAGATATTATCGGATAAACTGGTAACCCGACAAACAATCCACTGGGGGGAACACTGTAAGCTGCTTATGCTATACAACGTAGGATCCCAACAAACTAAGATTCTACATGCAATCGAATCAGTGACGTTCGACAAGAAACCCCAAGAGGGACAAACTATAGAAACAACCGACTCAAGATGCTGCTGATCAACCTTAGTTTCCAAAAGACCAATTATACTCAGGGAAAACCTAGTAATCCAATTCCTAACCGCCCGCTGCGTAGAGAAGCCATTTAGGCCTCTAATATTCCAACTTCCTATCATAGGAAACTGGAACAATCACAATCTGAAAAACTATCAGCAGGGGCTATTGTACCCCTGGCCCCATTACCTCTCCCAAACTTTTTGGACCCACAAAAAACATCAGAAGGCTGTATACAATCTAAAGGTGTTGGAGCAAAAGTCTCGGAGTTAGCTTCCGAGGGTGATGGAGTGAGTGGATCGTCAGAAAAGGAAGCCTCCTTGTTAATAGTACATTCTGGTAAGCGATATGATCCAGACCGAGGCTGATCTACCCCAACAATAGCAAGTGAATCAGGGTCCGTCTCAGACTCTGAATCCGAAACTGATGATGAAGAATCATCTCTAGTAGTAGTCACCAAAGCCCTGTCAATAGCAACTGGCCCCATAATTGCTAAGGTAGAAGCTGAAGCTGAATGCTCAGTATGATCAACTGCTGTAACATCGGCGGCAACAGCCTTTCCTTTATCCCTCGAGATAGGGTCTGAAGCAGTAACTGGGACAACCGGCACATGACAAGTATGTCCAAATAAGCAACACTTGGGACAACGTTTTGGTTTCCATTCATATTCTACTCTGATCTTGATAGGCTCAGAGGATAGCTTACAACGGATCTCAAAGTTCTGTACTGGAGAATGTTCCACATCAATCTCAACACAAACCCGGGCATAAGATAACCGGGTCCGCTCATAAGTCATCCTGTCACAAGATAATGGTCGACCGACCATACTAGAAACAGCACTAAGAGCTTTAGCTGACCATAGTGGAAATGGTAGCCCATGCAAGCGAACCCAGACGGGGATCCTGGAGATCCTACTCTGATCAAATGAGAAGTGAGGGTTCCACTGTTGGAGAATGATGTGTTTTCCATCAAACATCCAAGGTCCTCTTTCTAGTATATCATAGACCTCCTCTACGGTCCTAAATCTGAATATCAGGAAACCTGTCCCAGTAGAGCGGACATCCTCTAGACCACTAGATTTCCATGCACGCATGGCAATGGAACGTGCAGCATAAAAAGGCATAGTATATCCTGGAAAGAATCCCACAATACAACGTAGCCAATCAGCCCCAGCATCATCAACCAAATCATCTGGGAGCTCAAGGATCGAACTTGGGACCTTTTTGGCTATCGGGTCAAGGTGAAATCTAGTGTTAGCCTCAGTAACCCGAATCCTGTCAGCCCAAGAACCAGGTGTTTTAGGTAAAAATTGTGTGTGGGTGGTTTTTCGAGTAGGTGGGTGTGTTTGAGTGTCACGAGGTGGGTGTTTTGGCTGGTTAGGTTTGGTAGTGGCGGGGGCGGCCATGGTGGAGATGGTGTGGTGCAGGCTAGGAAAAATATGGTGAAAAAACTCCAAGTAGCAAACAACCCAAACCAGACGAGAACTCCAAAGAATCCAACCAACAATCCAAATACCAACAGTCCAAACAACCAGTGTACACAGAATAGCAAATTCACAACAGTTTAAAAATAAGCGAAAGATGATAAAGTGAAATTGCAGTAGAGGGTGCGCATACCGGTCACCAAAACGGGCATGAAATACAACTGATGAATAGTTCTCGTCGACGTCGCTCCTTAGATTTTATTATCCAAGGAATTTGGGGGTCGACCAAGAAGCAAATATGCATGAAATAGGCCGAGGAGCAACCTGCCAGGATCGGTGAATAGTGCCACCGGATGAACAGTGCCTCCACTATCGGGAATAGTATTCCCGAAAAGGAAAATACGATTTCAGGGGAAAAAAACTGGGAATCTGACGACGCAACACAAGTGAAAGTTGATCGACGACTCCTGATCTACAGACTGATGCTGGAGGTGACGGCCCACTTGCCGTCCAAGAGAAAAGCGGTCGTGAACAGTAATTAAAAAGGTCGTGAACGGGGTAGAAGACAGTCGAACCAGGTTTCGGCGCTGAAAGAAGAATTGCAGATCGGGCCGAGACGAAGGTGACTACGCTAGTGGTGACTATTCACTCACCACCTGAGGTGAGTGAATAGTGAAAGAGAGCCATTGGATCCTTGACCTCTGCCGAAATAAAGCCTCCTCATCCCTGCACAACTGGGAATACTGCTTAGCATAAACTCTCTCAGCCAGAATACATTCTGGCAAATATGGGTTCTCATCCAGAGCGGCCTGAGCTGCAGCCCACTGAGCCCGAGCCTCAATGACTCTGCTAGAAATGTGACTAGAATCCTTAGCATGCAAAGCCTTAAACTCACGCTTTAGAAGGCCCAATTTCTGTGTGACTCGAAACATAGGATCTCCTCCCACATGCATAGACCATACTCGCTGAACCATCTCCAAGAAATCCTCTTGGTCAGCCCAAAAGTTCAAAAATTTGAAAGGACTAGAGATCTGCCGGCGCCGATCTCCAAATCTGATGACCATAGCACTGTGATCAGAAACATCCCGAGGAAGAACCTCAGAAGTTGCGTGAGGCCAAGTTAGGAACCATGAAGCACTACCAAAACTCCAATCAAGAGTCTGAAGAATAGTACCATCTCCCTGCTGCCTATTATGCCAAGTATACCGAAGGCCCAAGGATGGAACCCTGATTAACGCTACGTCATGAAGGCATTGACCAAACTCATCCATGTAACCATGCCATGCTTGATCCCCACCAACTCTATCTGAAGAGCGCAAGATCGCATTGAAATCACCCAATGCCAACCAAGGTAAGTCACCAAACCCCATGGACTGAGCTCTGAGAAAATCCCACAACTGTCGACGAACACCCGGATCGTTAGAGCCATAAACAAAGATCAAACCAAAAGAAACCCCATCTGATAATCTGGTAACCCGACAAACGATCCACTGTGGAGAAAACTGTAAACCACTCAAACTGTACAAAGTAGGATCCCAACACACCAAAATTCTACAAGCAATGGACAAAGTGGCATTGGATAAGAAATTCCAAGAAGGACAAGTATCTGAAACAACTGAAGCAAGGTGCTGCTGCTCAACCTTAGTCTCTAAAAGACCAATTAAACCTAAAGAATACTTAGAAACCCAGTTTCTAACTGCTCGCTGTGTAGAGAAGTCGTTAAGGCCTCTAATATTCCAACTTCCTATCATAGGAAACTGGAAAAACTCAGAACTCAATAAGAAAAATCATCGGGGGCACATGCCCCCTCTACCCCCATTACCACCCTTTTTACTCTGACCTTTGTTACTCTTACCAGCAGGAGGAGCAACAGTGGATTTTGGAACAGTGGCAGGTGGTCGACTATCCAAATGTGTCACAGTAGATTTTGGAGGATCCGGAGCAACAAACCCCTCTGGAAGGTCAATCCCTGAAGAAACAGTCAAAGCATCTATAGGGTTGGAAGAGCACTTCAATATCTGATCCTGGTCGTCCTCAATAGGAGATAGTGAATCAGAATCAGATCCAGACTCCGAACCTGAACTAGTGGCAGAAAACTTACCCATCATAGCAAAGATCCTGTCAATCGAAGTTGACTTCGTATTCACTGCAGTCGAAGTCAATGCAGCGAGAGGCTCTGCTGGTGCGGATTCTGTAGCAATGCCTTTACCTTTGTCCTGTAGAACTGGGGTTACATCTGCATCAAGAATCCGATCCTGACCAGCCTCTAATGCTGCAATAGCAGGGTCACCCATCTTCCCATGTTCATGTAAAACAATGGCTGTAGTGGTATCCGGCGCCTCGGCCTCTCTAGACGAAGAATGCACAACAGGCACGGGACAGGTATGGCCAAATAGGCAACATTTGGAACATCGTTTCGGTTTCCACTTATATTCCACTCTGATCTTGATAGGCTCAGAGGATAGCTTACACCGGATCTCAAAGTCCTTCACTTGGGGATGCTCCGCATCCACCTCAACACAAACCCTAGCATAGGATAACCTGGTATGCTCATACGTCATCCTATCACATGATAATGGCCGGCCAACCATACTAGAAACAGCACTGAGTGCTCTAGCTGACCACAGTGGAAATGGTAATCCATGTAACCGAACCCATACTGGAATCCTGGAAATCCTACGCTGGTCAAAAGAGAAATGAGGATTCCACTGCTGGAGGATGATGTGCTTCCCACCAAACATCCAAGGCCCCCTCTCTAAAATATCATGAACATCCTCTATAGTTCTGAATCTGAATATCAAAAAACCTGTCCCCGTAGAGCGGACATCCTCCAAACCACTAGATTACCATGCACGCATAGCAATGGAGCGTGCGGCATGGAAAGGCATAGTATATCCTGGAAAAAATCCCACAATACACCGCATCCAATCAGCCCGAGCATCATCAACCATATCATCAGGGAGCTCAAGAATCGAACCTGGGACCTTTTGGGGTATCGAGTCAAGAGAAAATCTAGAGCTAGCCTCAGTAACCCGAACCCTATCAGCCCAAGAGCCAGGTTGTTTGGGTAAAGGTTGTGTGTAGGTAGTGTTTTGAGTCGGTGGATGTGTTTGAGTGGTATGAGGTGGGCGTTGGGGCTGGTTAATTTTGGTAGGCGCAGAGGTGGCCATAGTAAGGACAGTGTAGTACAAGCTAGGAAATGAGCGGTGAAAATAGTGGGTAACTCAAAACCTGAAGCAAACAAACCAAACAACTCCAAAATTCCAAATCACCAATCAACAATCAAATCAACCAAAACTCCAAAAAAGTGGTTAACTCCAACCCAAAGCAGTCAACCCAAACAACTCCAAAATTCCAAAATACCAACCAACAATCAAATCAACCAAACCTCCAAAATACCAACCAACAATCAAATCAACCAGGCCACAAATTCAACAATATCCCAACTAAAAATAACTCAACAACAGCAAACACAAAAGAAGAAACAAGGAAAAGGCCCAAGAAATGCAAACTCGTCACCAATCGATAGCCAAATTCCCGTGTAGGCAAGGTTGTCAACAAAGATCACCTTCGTTAGACATCAATGGACTAACCAACCTATGCCTTTGAAATTTTGTGTCTAACTACTTCCAATATTGTAAGATACACTCAAATCCAGCGGCTGGATCGGTCGATAGAGGCTAAAAACCGTGGCTGGATCAAAGAGACTATAACCAGGAAATTCCGGCAAAGCTTCTGTTTCAGGCGATATCTCCCTCCTCCGAACTCTTCTGGTGATGTGCCAGGTGGGGATAGAATCAGCTTGTTCTCAGCTTTCCAACACCGTAGGTCTGAGCAAAAACCAACGGCTAGATCAACCCGTATAGGGCAGAAAGTGTGACAATGTTGATCAGGAAGGTGCAGAAACAAGTAACAGGGCATTAATGTCCAGGCTGATATCTCCCTCCACACAAAACTTCAACCAACCAGCCAGATGGGGTTGGAATCGTCTGGAAATAAGATTTCCAACGCCGTATGATAGGCCAAAATCCAAAGGCTAGATCGTTCTGTATAAGCAAAAGAGTGCGGCTGGGTCGATCTGGCAGGCCAAGAACAGAATCCGGCGGTGCTACTGTTACTAGCGATATCTCCGGCCGCCAGAATCACGTATCCTGACCATCGAACGTGCAGCCTGAAAGGGCATCACGTATCCTGGAAAGAAGCCGACAAGGCATCTACGCCATTCGGTCAAATTTTCATCGATAATCTCATCCGGGATCTCAAGGACTGTACCCAGTTTCTTAGGAGTAACCGGATTCAATTTGCATCGGGTACTCGAATCAGAGATCTTGATTTTATCAGCCCAGGAGCCAGCAGTTGACTTGGGTGGGTCCATCAAGTGAATTACAAGTCAAATACAATACAAATTCATAAAAAAGATATGGAAAACGAAAGCAAACCAGGCACCGAAGCGGCTTGGCTTCCAAAGTCGTCGTCATCTCTTTAAAAACGATAATCCACAAGGAATCAGGAAATCGACCAAGAGGCAAAGTTGCATGAAATAACATGAAGAACAATCTGGGTGGGGCTGATGAACAGTGTCTCCGGCATGAATAGTAACCACCGCGTTGAACAGTAATATCCGAATTGAAGAAAAGCGATTTGAGGGGTTTCTGGTTGGAATCAGATGACGGCCAAGAAGGAAAAGTTTGTCAGTGTTGCGCGATCTACTAGATTGTGGCGAAGGTGAGATACAACTCGCCGTTTTCCGGTAAGATGTGACGGTGAATAGTAAATCCGAAACTTTGAGGCCTTGAACGGAGGTGTTGCGGCGCGAATCTGGTGGTGCTGATGAAGGAAAACTTGTAGATCGAGTCAAGACCAACACGATGATGGTAAAGGTGGCGTACCACTCGCTCGCCGTCGGTGATGAATAGTGAAATCCGAAACCCTTTTTTGTAATTTTAACCGTTTTGCTGTCGAAAACTGAGGGCGGCCCAGAAGAAAAGTTGTCTCAGGATATCCGATCTACAACATATATAGATTTGAAAGGCTAATTCGCAAATTGGTCGAAGTGAACAGTAACTCCGGTGACCCTAATTGAGAGAAAATTTTCTCCCCCTCCCCTAAACCCTAAACTTTTTTTTGGAAAAGTTGCTTAGTAATATAGATCCAAAAAATTATAATGTACAAAAATCCGAGGGGCATACCCCAAGAATTACAACTAAGACGTAAAGTCCAAGATAAAAAATAACAGCCACAAGCGGCAAAAAACAAAGCAAAGATCACAAATGGCCTTAACAACATGAAATAAAGACTACAGGCGGCCTAAACAAAGCAAGATTTCCAATGACCATAAATGGCCTAACAATTAAAGGAAAACAAAAAAATGATCACAATGGTGCAAACATAAAGAAATAGAAAAAAAATCAAGTATGATTAAGTAAAGCCTTAATCCTACTGTTCTTCTCCTTCTTACCTTTCTTTACTGGAGTACTCGAGATATTCAAATGAGTATGATCAATCCCATCAGGTTGATCCTCATCACTTAGCCTATTCAAAGGCTCAAAACGAGAGGGAGAAAACATAGGAGGTTGCCCTGTATTTATCCGTCCTGACGAAACAGATGCCTCATGATTTGTAGAACACTGGATGGAACCCAATAGCCTACCGTGGTTAGTCGCAAATGGAGAAAAAGAGTCAGAATCTGATACTGACTCTGTACTCAAAACTGTAGCAGCCTTAAAGGGCACATCATGTGTTAAAAAATTTGTTGGAAGAGTAACAGCTTTCAAATTCTCAGCGACCTTGGCCACTTCTTTACCCTTATGCAAAGGGGCGCTAACAGAGGTATTTGCCTCATTCTTGTTACCCTTATTCAAAGGGCCGCTAAGAGAGGTATTTCCCTCATTTTTATCCTTACCTGAAGTCTTTGCTGGATCCGAACATCGATAACCAAAGGAGCAACATTCAAGGCAATGCTTTGGAAGCCACTCATACTCAACTCGGATTTGGATGGGCTCGGAAGAGAGCTTACATCTGATCTCGAAGTTCTTAACTAGAGGGTAATTTACATTCAGCCAAACACATACCCTCGCATACTCCAATCTGGAAAGATCAGAAGTCATCTTGTCGCAAGAGATAGGTTGTCCAACCATGCTTGAAACCATGGCAAGGCCTTTTGTTGTCCACAAAGAAAACGGCAGGTCATACAAACGGACCCAAACTCGGTGCATTTCAGTACCAGAAAGTTCAAGATTCAAATGCGGTTGCTATGGTTCTAAATAAATATATTTACCTCCAAACAACCAAGGACCGCGATCAATGATTGCATGAACCTCATCCTCAGTTCGAAAACGGAAGACGAGATATCCATTAACTGTGGAGCGCACGTCCTGTAGACCGCTGGCTTTCTAAGCACGCATGGCCATAGAGCGTGCAGCATGAAAAGGCATCGAAAATCCCGGAAAGAAGCTAAAGAGACATCTATGCCATTCAGCCACATTCTCATCAACGATCTCATCCGGGATCTCAAGGATTGTACCCGGTTGCTTGGGGGTAACCGGATTCAATTTGCAACGGGTGCTCGAATCAGTGATCTTAATTTTATCAGCCCAAGAACTGGCAGTTGACTTGAGTGGATCCATCACCAGAATCACAAATCAACACAATGAATGGCAATCCGCAAGGAATCAGGGGGGAGCCCAGGAAGCAAACTTGCGTGAAATAACCCAAAGAGCAGTCTGAAAAGCTTTATGAATAGTCATTGCCAGATGAACACTACCGCCGCCTCTGTGAATAGTACCCTCCGAAAAAAGAATCGCAATTTCAGACAAATTTGCTAGGAATCTGATGATGTTATAGAAGGGAAAGTTGACCAGCGTCCCTTGATCTACAACTTAGCGGCAGAGGTGACAGCCCACTTTCCCTTTGACGGAAAAGCGATCGTGAATAGTAAAATGAAACGCCGTGGATGGAGGGGATGACAGTGAAATCTGGTGATGGTGTTGAAAGAAAAATTGTAGATCGGGCTAACACAAAGCGGACAGTAATGGCTGTGAATATTCACTCGCCCCTCCGCGGTGGTGAATAGTAAAATGCTGCAACTTTGACGCTGCGAACGAAGGGGTTATAGGCCGAATCAGGTAATACTGCTGAAGGTAAAAATGAAACTCGAGACAAAGTCAATCCGACGGTGGCAGCTGTGACTATTCACGTGCTCATCGGCGTGGATGAACAGTAAATCCGAACACTGTCTTCCGCGTTTTTGAGCCCTTTTCGGTTGGAGATCGAGGAGGGTTAAGAAGGAAAAATTATTCAGGGTATCTCGCATACTCCAATCTGGAAAGATCAGAAGTCATCTTGTCGCAAGAGATAGGTTGTCCAACCATGCTTGAAACCATGGCAAGGCCTTTTGTTGTCCACAAAGAAAACGGCAGGTCATACAAACGGACCCAAACTCGGTGCATTTCAGTACCAGAAAGTTCAAGATTCAAATGCGATTGCTATGGTTTTAAATAAATATATTTACCTCCAAACAACCAAGGACCGCGATCAATGATTGCATGAACCTCATCCTCAGTTCGAAAACGGAAGACGAGATATCCATTAACTGTGGAGCGCACGTCCTGTAGACCGCTAGCTTTCCAAGCACGCATGGCCATAGAGCGTGCAGCATGAAAGGGCATCGAAAATCCCGGAAAGAAGCCAAAGAGACATCTACGCCATTCAGCCACATTCTCATCAACGATCTCATCCGGGATCTCAAGGATTGTACCCGGTTGCTTGGGGGTAACCGGATTCAATTTGCAACGGGTGCTCGAATCAGTGATCTTAATTTTATCAGCCCAAGAACTGGCAGTTGACTTGGGTGGATCCATCACCAGAATCACAAATCAACACAATGAATGGCAATCCGCAAGGAATCAGGGGGGAGCCCAGGAAGCAAACTTGCGTGAAATAACCCAAAGAGCAATCTGAAAAGCTTTATGAATAGTCACCGCCAGATGAACACTACCGCCGCCTCTGTGAATAGTACCCTCCGAAAAAAGAATCGCAATTTCAGACAAATTTGCTAGGAATCTGATGATGTTATAGAAGGGAAAGTTGACCAGCGTCCCTTGATCTACAACTTAGCGGCAGAGGTGACAGCCCACTTTCCCTTTGACGGAAAAGCGATCGTGAATAGTAAAATGAAACGCCGTGGATGGAGGGGATGACAGTGAAATCTGGTGATGGTGTTGAAAGAAAAATTGTAGATCGGGCTAACACAAAGCGGACAGTAGTGGCTGTGAATATTCACTCGCCCCTCCGCGGTGGTGAATAGTAAAATGCTGCAACTTTGACGCTGCGAACGAAGGGGTTATAGGCCGAATCAGGTAATACTGCTGAAGGTAAAAATGAAACTCGAGACAAAGTCAATCCGACGGTGGCAGCTGTGACTATTCACGTGCTCATCGGCGTGGATGAACAGTAAATCCGAACACTGTCTTCCGCGTTTTTGAGCCCTTTTCGGTTGGAGATCGAGGAGGGTTAAGAAGGAAAAATTATTCAGGGTATCTCGCATACTCCAATCTGGAAAGATCAGAAGTCATCTTGTCGCAAGAGATAGGTTCTCCAACCATGCTTGAAACCATGGCAAGGCCTTTTGTTGTCCACAAAGAAAACGGCAGGTCATACAAACGGACCCAAACTGGGTGCATTTCAGTACCAGAAAGTTCAAGATTCAAATGCGGTTGCCATGGTTCTAAATAAATATATTTACCTCCAAACAACCAAGGACCGCGATCAATGATTGCATGAACCTCATCCTCAGTTCAAAAACGGAAGACGAGATATCCATTAACTGTGGAGCGCACGTCCTGTAGACCGCTAGCTTTCCAAGCACGCATGGCCATAGAGCGTGCAGCATGAAAGGGCATCGAAAAACCAGGAAAGAAGCCAAAGAGACATCTACGCCATTCAGCCACATTCTCATCAACGATCTCATCCGGGATCTCAAGGATTGTACCCGGTTGCTTGGGGGTAACCGGATTTAATTTGCAACGGGTGCTCGAATCAGTGATCTTAATTTTATCAGCCCAAGAACTGGCAGTTGACTTGGGTGGATCCATCACCAGAATCACAAATCAACACAATGAATGGCAATCCGCAAGGAATCAGGGGGGAGCCCAGGAAGCAAACTTGCGTGAAATAACCCAAAGAGCAATCTGAAAAGCTTTATGAATAGTCACCGCCAGATGAACACTACCGCCGCCTCTGTGAATAGTACCCTCCGAAAAAAGAATCGCAATTTCAGACAAATTTGCTAGGAATCTGATGATGTTATAGAAGGGAAAGTTGACCAGCGTCCCTTGATCTACAACTTAGCGGCAGAGGTGACAGCCCACTTTCCCTTTGACGGAAAAGCGATCGTGAATAGTAAAATGAAACGCCGTGGATGGAGGGGATGACAGTCAAATCTGGTGATGGTGTTGAAGGAAAAATTGTAGATCGGGCTAACACAAAGCGGACAGTAGTGGCTGTGAATATTCACTCGCCCCTCCGCGTGGTGAATAGTAAAATGCTGCAACTTTGACGCTGCGAACGAAGGGGTTATAGGCCGAATCAGGTAATACTACTGCTGAAGGTAAAAATGAAACTCGAGACAAAGTCAATCCGACGGTGGCAGCTGTGACTATTCACGTGCTCATCGGCGTGGATGAACAGTAAATCCGAACACTGTCTTCCGCGTTTTTGAGCCCTTTTCGGTTGGAGATCGAGGAGGGTTAAGAAGGAAAAATTATTCAGGGTATCTCGCATACTCCAATCTGGAAAGATCAGAAGTCATCTTGTCGCAAGAGATAGGTTGTCCAACCATGCTTGAAACCATGGCAAGGCCTTTTGTTGTCCACAAAGAAAACGGCAGGTCATACAAACGGACCCAAACTGGGTGCATTTCAGTACCGAAAGTTCAAGATTCAAATGCGGTTGCTATGGTTCTAAATAAATATATTTACCTCCAAACAACCAAGGACCGCGATCAATGATTGCATGAACCTCATCCTCAGTTCGAAAACGGAAGACGAGATATCCATTAACTGTGGAGCGCACGTCCTGTAGACCGCTGGCTTTCTAAGCACGCATGGCCATAGAGCGTGCAGCATGAAAAGGCATCGAAAATCCCGGAAAGAAGCTAAAGAGACATCTATGCCATTCAGCCACATTCTCATCAACGATCTCATCCGGGATCTCAAGGATTGTACCCGGTTGCTTGGGGGTAACCGGATTTAATTTGCAACGGGTGCTCGAATCAGTGATCTTAATTTTATCAGCCCAAGAACTGGCAGTTGACTTGAGTGGATCCATCACCAGAATCACAAATCAACACAATGAATGGCAATCCGCAAGGAATCAGGGGGGAGCCCAGGAAGCAAACTTGCGTGAAATAACCCAAAGAGCAATCTGAAAAGCTTTATGAATAGTCACTGCCAGATGAACACTACCGCCGCCTCTGTGAATAGTACCCTCCGAAAAAAGAATCGCAATTTCAGACAAATTTGCTAGGAATCTTATGATGTTATAGAAGGGAAAGTTGACCAGCGTCCCTTGATCTACAACTTAGCGGCAGAGGTGACAGCCCACTTTCCTTTTGACGGAAAAGCGATCGTGAATAGTAAAATGAAACGCCGTGGATGGAGGGGATGACAGTGAAATCTGGTGATGGTGTTGAAAGAAAAATTGTAGATCGGGCTAACACAAAGCGGACAGTAGTGGCTGTGAATATTCACTCGCCCCTCCGCGGTGGTGAATAGTAAAATGCTGCAACTTTGACGCTGCGAACGAAGGGGTTATAGGCCGAATCAGGTAATACTGCTGAAGGTAAAAATGAAACTCGAGACAAAGTCAATCCGACGGTGGCAGCTGTGACTATTCACGTGCTCATCGGCGTGGATGAACAGTAAATCCGAACACTGTCTTCCGCGTTTTTGAGCCCTTTTCGGTTGGAAATCGAGGAGGGTTAAGAAGGAAAAATTATTCAGGGTATCTCGATCTACCACATACGTAAAACTCAAAGGCTAACTCGCCAAACTGCCGGAATGAACAGTAACTCCGGCGACATATTGAGAGAAAAAATTTTCCCTTACACATTTCCCTAAACCATAAACCCTAAATATGTCTTTAAGGCGGTGCTAGAATAGATAATCTCTCTTATAACCAAATCTGAGAAAAAGAAACAAAGAAAAAAAAAAGAAAAAGAAGCATGCTAAGTTGAAAACCTGAAAAGGCCGCTTAGGCAAAAACTAAGGCAAGCCCAATAAGCTGAAAACTCGAAAAGGCAGTTTAGCCAAAAGTTAGGGCATGAGAAAAAGAAAAGCCCACTAAGTTGAAAACCTAGAAAGGGTGGCTTAGGCAAAAAGTTAGGCCAAGCTCGCTAAGTCGAAAACCTGAAGAGGGTGGCTTAGGCAAAAATTAGAGCATAAAATAAAATGATGATGACTAAACTCCCTAAGTCAAAAGCTCAAGAAGATGAAAGGAATACCTAAAGAAGTAGAAGACTGCCACTAAACCTATGACTCAAATCTATCCTAACATGATCTAACCTAATCAGTGTCTCAGCCAGAATCAAGGGAACAACTATAAAACCTAGTCCCATATGAGGAATGATTGTTACAAGGTGTGGATCTCTGAGATTATCTGGTGAGACTAGTAAGAACTACATACAGAGGCAAAACTGGAGAAGGCGAAGCCAACCGGACGAAGACATGTCCACCATTCCAAGCAAAGGTATGATGGAAGATAACATCACGCTACCACCTCTGGTATGAATGCCCATGGTAGAAATTGGGAAGTCGAAGAAATGGGTAAGATTAGATGCTGATGGTGTTTGGACGGTAGAAAAAATGAGGCTCTCAGAACTAGATGAGTGACAACCAAGTACGGCAGAGAATTTCTTATACAGGGGGCAAAGTTCTTGTCCATTGAAATGGAAGACATGATCTTGAGGACCCCAAAAGGTTGTACAGTCTCTAAGAAAAGAGACGTCGAGCTTGACTTGATGAAGGAACTTTAAATGATAAAGATCGACGGATCAAGTCTTTTCCAGTCTTCATCCTTCAAAGGTTTTAAAAGAGACTGGAGATTTTTGAGAAAGGCCTTGAACATGTTGAATGGTGATAAAAGGACGTCAAGTAAGATGAGATAGGTCCCAAAAAATGAGAAAAAAAGGTGCAGAGAAGTAGTAAAGAGGAACAACACTTAAATAGTACACAAAACAAGATTGAAAAGGAACAAAGAGGAGAAGTCATCAGAAGAACTGTCGACCGATCGTCTGACCATCGATCAAAGATTCTTTGACAGTCGGTCGACTATCTGATAGTTGTCTGATAGTCTGTTGGCTAGCTGGCGGCTGTTAGGGAAAATTGCCCATCTTGCCCCTTTTTTCGCGAGTTTTACGAATCATTAGAATGCGTAACAACAAATGATTTTGAGCGTGAGATTTCTAGATTTTGTAGTTTTATTCAAAATTGAATAAATGATGATGTAGAAATAAATTTGAACAAATTTGAATGTAAATGTGCATAATATATGAAGTTGAAACAGAAGATTTTCACTAAGTCTCTAAAAGTTGTTTACATTCTGATTGTGCAGCATAAGAGTTCATACATGTAAACAAAATGAACAAAAGAAATCATGAAAAAAGTCGGTGGTTACAGTCTTTACTTATCGCCATCATCGTCAACATCAAAAGAGAAGGCAGCAACCTGAGTTTGAAGACGCTCAACCTCTTGTTGCAAACATTCAACCTCCTAACGACTCGTCTAAACCAAGCAAAAGAATCACATAGATAGAAAAACTGCTAAAATACGAATCATGCATGTATAAAGCATAGAAGAGTACTGTACCTGATACTGATGTAATATCTGTAAAACATACCCAAAAGAAGTAGATTGCATATGAAAAATCCGTTCCACAGAAGATCGTGGCACCTGTGTCACATTGCATTTTTATTTGTGGTAAATGACAAGAAATTTGAGAAATGAATAGTGAGAAGACTTACCAGAGTGGTGTCACATAGAACGAAATGAGTAAACATGTTCAGATCCTTAATGATCATATAGTTGTGAATCAGCCCATTATCATCCCATGTGTAAACAACATTACTAGGGTAAGTCTAGAGATCACCAATCATATGATTGGCTAGAATAGCCAGAGCAGTTGGAGGAGGAGGTGGTTGTTGGGCACTTGTAGAAAAAGAAGTCGATGTACTAGTACCTGCGGAAGAGGCCCTTGATCTCTTCCTACAACAGATAGAAGAGCTGTCAGTACAATTAGACACCACAGGAGGATGAGGAGTGTCATCAGCAGATCGGCCAAGCTTAGTATGTAACCAAAGTGGCTCGAATCCAATTGATGTAAGAACTCGTCATCTAACAAAACTCGATCGTGTTCAAATGAAACCTGATTATGAAATTTGACACATCTGGATCCATGGCCAGCTCAACCAAATCGATCATCATAATATATAGGTGGTGAAGGAGGAATCATACGGTATGTTGGGCCCTCGAACCAATCCCACACGCGATCGCCCAAGTACCATATCATGCTATTCACACAAGGAAAAAGAACGTGGTAGTAGCTGAATAGATAAGCAACCCTCATAGCCGTGGACTAGTTCTCCTCGAGTCCCACCACTTATAGTGAATCTGTAAAGAATAGAGAAGTATGGTAAGATTTTGATATAAATGAAAATATTGACTATACTGTCTTTTACCTTGTCCTAGGTCATTGTATGGATGTAATCGTGGAAGAAGTCCAACTTATGAGACCTCTCAAGCTCTACACAACGTGCAACCCACCTCTTCATCTATTGGAATGAAGAATCCTCACAAGCAAGAAGAGGAAATGGTAGAACTCCTAACTTATATGCCCATATCTGTCCTAAATAGTACAGAATCAGAAATAGAAGTCATACGAACAAAATATAAAGGTGTAGAGAATAAAAAAGTTACCTCAATAAGTGGAGCAAGTCCAGTGATCCTAGCAATACCTCGACAAGCTCGATCCAAACCAAAATATTGCTGACCGAAAGCAGCATGACCCCAGTCAAAATCCCTCACTTGATCGAGATCTTGGAGGGTGAAAAGTAAAGTCAAAGCAGTGGTGTTTGACGCATTAGCAAAGAACATCGTACTGCGTAGATAAGCAATGAAGTTGTGAACATACTAGTCCATCTCAACTGGAGTTAGGCTGGATCTCCATTTCGAATATTCATATAAGGGAGCGTATCAAATAGCAATGTTGTTCTTGACCTTCACCTCACACCCTAAAAGTTGTCGAATCAAATTCCGCTGATCCCTCGAGTCTGTAATACATGACTAAATGGAAATGACCTCTTTACCTCATGGAAGGCCAATCAATGGAGCATTGTCCAAAGGCGTGATAGTCATCTCGCCAATCGAAAGATGAAATGTATAGGTCGAGTCCATCCATCTCTCATACAAAGCGACTAATGCTCGACAATCAGTGTATCGAGGAGCATGTGGAAGACATATGATGAACTCGTAGAAGTCGATGGCGAAATCCTATTTCTAACAGCTTCATTCTCTATCTCTATAAACCAACTATAGGCTCCAAAAAATGACCTACATATCTTATTCTCATGGTATTCCTAAAGCAAGAAATTGAAATCTCTACATGAATAAATGCCTAGAAAAATTTGAAGAGAATGGAAAACCAAAGAATGAAGAAGAGTACATACCAGACTAATCGTGTGGGAAGCCACATTATAGACAATGGGCACCTCTTAATCCTTCGAAAGAACCTTCGGTATCGATTTCTAGACCGAATCACTCTCATTCAAGTCAAGATGGACTGGATGACCTACCATTGGAAGAGGAAGTCGAGATGAACACGTAGGAAAAAATCGGGATCGAATCGGATAAAGAATGAAGAAGCAACGAGAGGATGAATGGAATTTATACAAGTTCTTAATTGGCAGCCAACAGTCAAACAGCTGGGTGACTGTTGACCAAGCGCCAGGCGACAGTCAAATAGCTGGTCAGCTATCCCTTCAATAAGGGGCAATTCAGAAAAGAAATAGAAAAAAAAGAAAAGAAAAAGAAAAAAGAAAAAAGAAAAGAAAGAGAAGAAGAAAAAAGAGAGAAAAGAAGAGAGAGAAAAAGAGAGAAGAAAAAAAGGATTTTTCATTGATCCTAAGACGCTGAAGGAATTTTTGGACAGCATCAGTGACTAGCACCCGACATTAGCTTAGCAACGCACAAGGAAAGAAGAGTAACATCAACCGATAGAATTTTTGGTTGGAATCACATAGAAGAATTCCTTCAGATACTAGAAAGCAATTTGTTGAAGAACACACTAAATAAGATAAAATTTTAAAATAATTTTCAATCATCGAGAAATGTTTGAATCTTGCAGGAATTTGCAAAGACAAGGGAAAGATCCCCTATGAGTTAGATAATAAACAATATAATTCTAGTAAAGAGCATGATAAATGCAAGAATGAAGGATGTCACAACTCAAGAGATTTCCCCAGTGGACCAAAAAAATCAAGATAAAAGCAAGAATACTTGAAAGAAGGGCATGAAACCCAATAAATGCAAAAACTAAAGAGATCAAAGAAGAATGAAGAATAATTAGAAGAGGGGCATGAACCCAGTGAATGCAAAGTCCGAAGAAATCGAAGAAATTATGAAGGATACTCAGCCGAAGGCATAAAGAATAAAAAGGTCTAAGGATAGCAAAGCAGTGCATGATAGAAGTTTTTCAAGTGGACATGCATTAGAAGTAAACCCTAAGAAGTGGGTGTACTTAAGAGTGTTCGAAGCCCTTAGAATAGGCATAAGCACTAACAAGAGGCATACTGAAGAGTGTTGAAAACCATAAAAAGTAAATGCACTTAAGAGTGTTTTAAGCCCTTAGAATAAGCACAATCACTGAAAAGAGGCACACAGAAGAGTGTTGAAAACCCTAAGAAGCAAGTGCGCTTATGAGTGTTTGAAGCCCTTAGAATAGGCATACTGAAAAGTCTTACCAAACCCTATGAGGTATGTGCACTGAAGTGTGTTGGAAACCCTAAGAAATAGGTGCATTAAATAGTGTTTTATCTTGGCATCGTAAGGATACATTTCATGGCTGGAATGATATATTTGTCTGCACTAGAAGGGTGCACATTATGCATCATAGGTATGCACCTGTCTGCACTAGAAAGGTGCATTGCATGCATCATAAGAATGCATCTTAGCCCTTAGATGAGCACACTACCCTTAAATGGGCACAAATTCGCCTTTGAATAGGCACATTAGCCCTTGAATGGGCACATTAGCCCTTGAATGGGCACACGTGCGCCCTTGACTAGGCACCTTAGCCCTTAAAAAGGCACATCAACCCTCAAGTGGGCCCTTCAGCCCTTGAATGGGTACACCCTTTTGCAAGAGTAGAAGGAGAGAAAGAAGATGACGAGAAAGTCTAATAGAATGAGGACGAAGGTGAAGATGTCAAGGAGGAAGAAAGAAAGACGAAGCAAGAGTACTTTGTCGACTTTTGTGTCTCACAAACCTTTCCAAAGTAAGGGGTAAGCTACAGACATTGAATTTTTTAGACTCGATGAAAGAATAAAGATGAATGTCGAGTAAAGAAAATGACCAAGATGACCTTGGATGCCAAGAAAGGAAAGGTGAGAAGGAATTGATGAAAGGTATCAAAAACTAACATATGACTTCAAAAATTCATAGAAATTAATCCAGGAAGAATCTAATAGTGAGTCATATACCGATGCAAAGGTACATATGTCTAGTTTTTGTAAAAATTTATGGATTACAAATCGAAGCTGAATTTGAGTAAGTTAGCTGTGATCGAACGAACAAAAGTTTGAAGGAACCATACTACAAAAGGACAAAATAGGAAAGGTCGAATAGAGAACAACCAGTCGGCTGTCAAACAGCCACTTGGCTTTTTACAACAGCCAAGCGACCATCAAATAGTCACCCCACTATTGAATGATAGCTGGCTAGCTGTCGGACAGCTGCTCGACGGTTTGATGATAGCTACCCGGCTGTTTGTCATCTATTTTTAGAAATTTTCAATTAAAACCTTCCTTTTTCAGAATTTGCTTCCTTTTTCAAATCCAACCCTCACCTATATAAACCCCTAACCCCACGTGAGCTCCCTTTTCTACACACCGAGTATTGAATATGTTTTTCTTGTCTCCCTCTTGAAGACACACTCGAGAATTTGAGAAGTCTTTTCTAGTATAAAGTTTTCCGGTGTTTTATTGCTCTAAACCCAAAAAAGGTACGTCTTGAGAGTAGTCTTCTCTTCTTCTTATTTTCTTATTCACTTTTCTTGCTTACAATAAGCAAATTTAGGGTTTAATTATATGCTTATGAGCATGTTTAGGGTTTTATGAATTGTTTAACCCTTATTTATTTTGTGAGATAGATAACCGTGTCGAGCTAAATCCGTTATCCCTTCTTTATTAGAAACATGTTTGGAAATTTAATTTTCCTTTGTGAATGCTTAGAATCATGCTAGGAAGACTTATAATTACTTTGAAGCATGCTAGGAAATAGCATAGAATAGGTAAGAATTACCATATTGCCGCTTGATTGTTTGGATTGGGCTAGAATAGCCTTGCTTGATTTTGATTATTTGATTTAAGCTAGAAAATGCCACGATAACCATGTTTAGGCTAGAAATGCGATAAAATTATGAATTAATATAAATTATGCTAGAATAACAATAGGATAGAATGTCATGATAGAATTATCAACTCTAGGCTAGAATGCCATCATTCTAGATTATGGCTTTGTATTTTGATTGATTATCTATGAATGTATGAGTATACTCTGAATATACTTTAATTAAAATAATGCCACGAAGGGATGGTGGACTCACATTGATGGTGAGGGACCATCACTAAAGAATAATATATATATGAATATGCATATAGAGGTTTGGTAAACATGGAATAGACTCACATATGGTAATGGGAAATTCCTTGTTTATCGAATCTGAAATTGATTGCTTATTAAATGTATGATTTGCATGAATATGCTTTTATTATTGAATACTTGATTTATGTGAATGTTATATTTGGAGTAATCTTAAGTAGAATTACTTTATTTTATTATTGAAGAATAAAGGATGCAATCCTCTTCCCCTTTCCCCATGTAACTCTATTCTCCTCTCTCTTTCTATGGATGCTTATATAATTGTCATTGATTGAATAATCACCTCACATGTCTAACAAAAAATGAAATATGAAATGTATTCATAAAACGGACAACATTAAGTGGACTAAGTAACAGAATCATATGCTATTATATGGCATTTCTTAATGGAGGCCGAATTTTGATTCGGCCGGGTCGAAAGACTCGTATCTAACTTCCCGAATCCATCTTTGAAGGGATAAGGGTAGTTTAGGTCCTCAAGCAAGGGATCAGATTACCCCTATTCATTCTCAATTGAATAATTAGGTTGCGACTCCATTCTCCAAACGTACCCATGGCCCGTTTGTGTTCTATTAAGTCTCGAAAGAGGCTTTGACACAGTATCGTGGTCATAAATGCTCTGGCAGGATGAAAGCCCCATTCACAGAGATATTCTCCGCCTCAATCTGATCGAAGTTTCCTTATGTACTTTCCTAATTACTTTTCCACTTACGCCCAATACTCTTTGAATTTATCAAAAGCTTCAAACTCATGGCGTATTGGGTATACATAACCGTATCTTGAGTAATGATCAATAAATGTTATGAAATACTCATACCCTCCTTTAGCTTGTATATTACGTAGGACCACACGCATCAGTGTATACCAAATCTAACTATTCAATGGCTCAATCTCCTTTGGCGTTAAATGGTATTTTTGTCATTTTACCTTCTATACATGATTCACAAATGGGAAGTGGTTCAACTTCCAATGGACTTTAAGTTCCACTTTTGACTAATCTTTGAATCTTGTCTTGATTAATATGACCAAGATGTAATTGCCATAAATATGTTTGATTGGTAGGAGAAAGTTTATTTTTCTTATAATGATGAACATGCTCATCATTATTTAAAACAATATTATCATGCAATCATAATGATTTATGATTCATAATGATTTATGATATAATTGATATAAATTGTCTAATAAAGATCCAGAACATATAAATGATTTATTCTTTTTTATAATAACCGAAGAACCAAAAAATAATAGAATATCATTGTGTAAATAAACAACCAACTAAAACTAAGTTCCTTTTAAGTTCTAGAACATAAAGATAACCTATCAATTCCAAGGTCCTAAAATCACCAAATCTAAATTAACTACTCCTGTTGCAACTGCTTCCACTGTAGCACCAAAGAACAACCTTAAATTGAATTGTCCTTCCTTAGGCGCTTGGTCTCCTAAAGCCCCTGCAAAGAATTGCAAATATGATTAGTGGCTCTAGAATCTACAATCCAAGAATTAGTAGAATCAACCACCAAACATGCTTCAATGACATTTAATCTACCCTTACCTTGCTTATTTGCTAGATGATCTGGGTAGTTCCTCTTTCAATGTCCTTTCACACCACAATGGAAGCACTTACCTTTTGGTTTGCTTGCTTTCTTAGTAACTTTCTTTTTCGGAGCCTCAGATGCTTTCTTGGCTTTGTTTTTCTTTCCCCTCTTTGACATGAGTAATAACTTCCTTTTTTAGGACGGCCTCAACAACTTGAAGTTCATTCATCAATTGAGTTAACTCATGTCCATCTTGTTCATGTTATAATTTAACTTGAACTGATTGAATTACTCTAGCAGAGATTCTAAAACAATATCAATCTAGGTTTCCCTTTCAATCTCTGCTCCAAGAACCTCTATATTATTCAAATATACCATCATCGTGATCATATGCTCGAACAGGTTCCCTCAATGATTTTAGTATTAACCAATGCCCTGACTGCAGCCTATTTGGTAGGTCAAGTAGATCCACCAAACATTTCTATCAGATTCAGCACGATTTTCGCAATTGTGGTTGACATGGATGCCAACATATAGCATTTAGCCATCTCATTGGCCTTTTGCCACTTATTATAAGCATCTCGTTCCTCTAAGTTGACCCATGTTACGGTCGATTAGGACATGGATCAGTGAGAACAAATTTGAATTCATCATATACGAGAACAAGGTACAAATTCCTTTTCCAATTAGCCAAGTTTGGACCAGTCAATTTGTTTAGACTCAAGATAATAGTAAGTGGATTGTGAGACATACTTCTAAAAATAAAATAAATCATGCATAAATATTTGAGCTAAAATAAACATCATAATAAATATAAATGCATGAATGCAATAGTAGAACCTATAACTACATTATATAATTATTTGTAATGGTAATCTAATCCCATAATATCAAGCCACCGTACAGTAGTCATGCTATCACTAATTAACAAGAACCCTTCAAATTAACTATTGCTATCATGACATCTCATGCTAAACAAATAATTAACTACTGTTTTTATTTAGCTAATTTTGTGTTATTAATAGCCAAAATTTTAAGCGTGTAACCATTGTTTCAATCACAATATTCATTTTTAAAATTATCATCATAGGGTAGTTAATTTTAACAAAACATATTTTGATCTTATCTATAAGAGATTCAATCTAATAATTATCTTAATGCACGCCCTCCTTGAGGGAGCTCACAATATTTGAGACAAAGCATGCATGAAATTACTATTGAACCAAAAATAGAGGCCGCGGGCCTTTCATAAAGAATTGTTCTCTTGCACTTAAAATTTTCAAATCAGGTTTTTATTTAATTAATAATAATAACAATTTTATTACTATTATCATACAATATTATATATCTAGGGACGTAAACTCTTTAGATTCAAATATTATAAACAGATATAACAACGCATGTGACTGGCACTCTGTATATTCTATACGTCCTGTTAATATCATCATGGCAAAATATGAAAACAAATTAAAATTAAAATTTCTATTCCATGGCTGTTCCTATTGAATAAAAATACGAAAGCTTAACTAGATTGGATTGAAATATCAGAGAGCATTTATCCTGGCTTCACGGGCTGTCTCGGTGAGTTTGGACCAAGATAAATATTTGTTGGGCTGACATTAAATTGTTCATGGTTGCATGGACTTGGGTTATGGCAATTTACAAAAATTAAGATAAAACTTAGTTTGCCAAAATTATATCCATGCAAAGCATTTACGAATAACGGTCCATGCCCAAAATTATCCTTTAAACATCATGGCCCACCAAATAAACTTATAGAAGATAATATAGCAAGGAGATCCATAGGTAAGCGAAGTGTTTTGGTGTGGATGCACCTCCTTTTTTTTTTTTTTAAATAGATAAAAAAAAAAAAGATTGCTTCTTATTTACAGATCATTGTATATTGTTTTAAATTAAAGTAGTTCTATTTCATAGAAGATCTTTTTCGCTTACATGCCGATCTTGTCCATAGTTCCATGTTATATATGTAGAGGTCGTAGTCTTTTTAAGGCAAAAGAGCAATTTGTTCCTTTGTTGATCAATTATTTAATAGCAGCCCAAACTGCAGAAGTGCTTTCTATTTGCATTCTATAGCTACCAGGTACGTGCTCTCAACCCTTCATAAGGATGTCAAGGATCTAGTAAACATACTCTTAGACCATAATTACACAGCAGAACTGTCAGATTTTAAAGCTGCCAAATGATGCCAATGAATGTACTCGATTATTAATAGTGGTGTAAGGTACTCCTGGATACTTGGGCACCGAGCACTTGCATACCAACGAATTGACTGAGAAAAATGACGTCTACCGCTTTGAATTTTTCTTGTGATGCTATTGGGATTGTTGTCTAAGGATTTTATACGTTGAGCTGCTCTGTCTTTTCAGATCTTGCTCTGCGTCTGCAACCTAGTTTGCAGTAGTAATGCAATTGATAAATATGCTCTCATACTAAGCAGAGGTATATGTTGATACTTCTATGAACCAAGTCATCAAGGCGCCTTCTTCCATTATCATCCAATAAATAATTCTTCTCTTCATACTTCCAAAGCAAGTACATGTCATTAATTGCAGAATCTGATGACTTGGGATTTGAGCTCAACTGACCAAACTCTACCCCAAGTTGAAGTGTAACTTCTTTTAATTTACCACCTAAAACAATGCAATAGATAAACCATTCCATGAAAAAAATAGAACTTCCGCTTTATTTTAGAAAATACAGCAGGATAAATTAAAGTGACCTTTTTACCCTGATGTGTCTGTCTCTCAGCTTCACAATCAATGGCAATTTTTATGCTCATTTGGTTTATGGTAATACATTGATAGAAATAAATAAATAACTGACCTATATTTCTGACAAAATCATCATCGATGTTAAGGTTAATAGGGCTTTTAAAGTATAACCTTTGTCTAGATTGTATCTGTACGTACTTGTTGGAATTATGCAAGTCCTTAGAGCTTGTCTGTTAAGATTTCCTAATGGTTACTTTATTTGCCTACAATTTCAATTATGTAACCCACTGCTAGGCGGGGTTTCTATAGGAAAACTGAAACTTCATCTTAATTACAGAAGCATTAATTACTAACCCAAGTAACAACGGATAAAACTGCAATATTATTGTTAGAGAAAACATCATGTCTAGTTTATTGTATCAATTTATGATGTCTATTTGCATACATATATATATATATATATATATATATATATATATATATATATATAGAGACGAATAATTTAATAACATTTGAAAGATGCTTTATTATATGTAGGTATTGGCATATCTTTTGTGGTTCTGCTTCTGAGTATCTCTTGGCTCCACTTTGTGTTAAAGAAAAGGAAGCTCATCAGACAAAAAGAGTTCTTTCAGCGAAACGACGGTTATATTTTAAAACAGCAACTCTCTGTATGAAGTCGATCTTCAGATACAGCTAAAATTTTCACTGCAGAAGAACTAAAAAATGCTACGAACAAGCAAGAGCGTAACATAGTGTGTGCTTAGCTTTTTGAAATTTTGTTCAAGTTTCATTTATATCCTTGGTTTAATATTTATTAAACTATTATAACTATCTGTCATATTTTTCGTTAACTCCTTGATAGTTGGAGACATTAATTTCTTGGTGCAATGGAGACTTCATTTTTCATCAACTTTCAACTCTCTCTTTCACTTTCACTTCATTTCACTAATTCATGGTTTAAAGTTAAGACTTATAAAATTTATTTTATGAGTTTTCTTATTTTCATTATAAAATATCATATACAAGCTTGGATTATAAAGATATTGGTCTAAATCTTAAATAATTATTTGAAAATTAGGTTTTTGAATATTTTTTGTTGAATACGGTTTATTTTTGTTTTCATTTTTTTACTCGTCTAATTTTTATTGTTAGATTTTTTAATATTGGTGTTAATCATTATTTTCATTAAAAATTTATTATTTTATGTTTTGGAAATTAAATGGAAATAAAAGAGCAAAATGGAGGGTGCATGAGACATTTTGATGCAAAGTTCCAAATAGAATAATGTTTCAAGTGGACAATAATCTTTTAATAATGTGCTCTTAAGTCACAAAACATGTGGAATAATCTACTAATTAAAATAAGGGGAAAATTGAGAAAATAGACAAAATTAGGGGGTCTCATTGAAAAATAAACACATCCTGAAAAATTTTTATGTCATAGACACTTTCTTGACAAAAAGACTCAAATACCCTTTGAAATTACTTTCATCTGGCACAACTCTTTTCGGAGATGAAATTGTCAAATTACAAACTATGTGGACTAAAAAGATATATTTAGAGCTATATATCGCGCGAAGACTTGTGCGTTCAACACTCGACACTTGACACTTCCTTGCATCCGACACAACTCTACACTCGACACTTCCTTGCGTCCGACACAACTCGACACTCGACATTATTTGCATCTGACACAACTCGAAACTCGACACGTATATGTCGAGTCATGTCAGATTGTCGATAACAGTCTATTTTCGAGGACACATTAATCCGACACTCGACACTACCTTGTATCTGACACAACTCGACACTTGACACTTGACAAATATCCGACACTTGACACTACACATTTCACCACTCGACACACGACATTTCATCACTCGACAAACACTCGACACTCGACATTCACCACTTCACAAACACTCAACACTCGACATTACATAACTCGACACGACTCGACAGGTTATTTTCGAGTGTCGAGTGTCTTCTTCTTCGCGATATAATACTGGATTTACAACTCGTTTCATCGGTTTTCACACGCATTAACCCACAAAAATCACATTATAACGCTCGATTTATCCTTAAATAAGATCACAAATCCTTCAGAAACATAAATCTCGAATTCAAATTCCCTAGAAATTAAATCAAATCTGAAGAGAAGGAGATGGGTTTCGATCGTCTGAAGAGAGAGAAATAAAGCTTTGGAAAAAATTGAATACATAAGGGTAATTGGGTCTTTTTGTCAAAAAAAGTATCTATGGCATGAAAATTTTTAAGGATATGTCTAAATTTCAAATAGGGTTCCTAATTTTGTCTATTTTCTCAATTTTTCCTAAAATAAGATCATATTCTTATATACTTTGTTTTATGTTCAAATTTTTATTTCCTGTATAATCTATTAAGGTTCGTTATGTAAACCCCTTACTTATAAATAATTTTTTTCTATTAATAAAATTTTCTCATACCATCAAAGTTTGTCTAGCAGCCAAGAAACATTTTCTAGCTATGCCCTTCTAAAACCTATGCTGAAGACTCAGTCAAGGTCAAGGCGGCATACGACACAATGTATAAAGGATTTTTGACGAACAATAGCCCGATTGCCATAAAGATGTCCAAATTGATCATGGATCAAAGTCAATTTGATCAATTCATCAATGAGGTATATTGGTTGTTGTTTGGAGACAGAATTCACTTGTTTATGAATTTGTGAGCATTGACACCCTCTACAATCATATCGATAATAAAGATAGAGCACTTGGCACCGTCTCTTTTGAAACACGTCAAAAAATAGTAGCAAAACTATAGGAGTACTTTCCTATTTGCACTCTACAAAGCTTTTTTTTGGAGAAGTCATTTTGAAAATCTAAAGAATTCTAGATTGTCTTGAAGGTAAAAGACTCACATGCATAAAATTTATGAGATAGATTCACTTGTGATGTGTTATTATGTATTTAACATGTATATGTAATTTATTAGATACATGTTTATCATTATTAGATGCATTAGAAGAAGTCTATAAATAGGCTCGTGATTAAGTTTATTATACAGAGAGATAAAAAACTCACTCTCAAGTGAGAGAGTGAAATGAAAAATATTATTACTTCAATATTTTATCTTGATCTATCCTTATCATTCACCAAAGATCTTGGGTACACAAACATATTGCACATGCACAAAATTATGATTTTTTTTTTCTAAATTTTAACATGGTATCAGAAAGAAGAGAAAAACCAGGTCAAAGATACCTAGCAAAAGAAGAAATGGTCCAACGTTGGCGGTCAAAGAGTGAACATGTACAAAGTTGTCAATACGCAAGTGCAACCTTTCTCTCAAAAAAAAAAAAAGAAAAAAGAAAAAAGAAAAATCTTAGTGGAGTGAAAGCAAAGCCCCTAAGCCACTTAAGAAGAAAAAAAGAAAATAAGTGTAAAATGTAAAAGTTAGACTAATTGTTAAAGGAAATTTGTTGAAGTCCTCAGGTAACATAAATTTGCCGAATGCTCATGAGGAAAAATTACCGAGCAGGCTATCAATTTATTGCCTAGTTTAGATGTTTGTAAAGTTCAGAGGACATGATTGAGCTTGATAAGTCAAGGGAAGTTCTGGCTTGCTAATCTGAGTTATTTGTGACTATATTATACGAGTAAAGTCATCTACCGAGCAGGAGCGGAGGTAGAAAAATTTTCTCGGCTGGACTGGATTATTAGCAAACCTCGACGGTTCAAGAAATTACATTGGACAAACCTCGACGGTTCAAGAAAATTATATTAAGAAAAAAAATATTTGCACCTGGAAAAAATTAAAATTAAATAGCATAAAAAATAATAAACAAGTTTTATCTTGTTCTATCCTAGAATACATATCTTCATTTCAATTGTAGGTGCCTTATTTCTTACTAAAATGGACAATAATAATAAATTATGTACTTATACATTTTTTTTTTGTTACTTGTTTTTTTATCCAATATGTTGTCTTAAACTAAGAATGCATTATACATTTTAAATGGTCTCCACTTAGAATTTCTACATAATTAATTTGCATCATGGATTCATGCAGACCATTCAATTTGCATAATATGGACCACTTCAACAACTTGCCTATTATTTGTACTTTTTATTTGTTTTTGTTGAAAAATCTTCCTCCATGTGAAAAATGTCAATGGAGGTTGGCACCTCCGATATG
This sequence comes from Boswellia sacra, assembly GCA_013180625.2. Classification (NCBI taxonomy): domain Eukaryota; kingdom Viridiplantae; phylum Streptophyta; class Magnoliopsida; order Sapindales; family Burseraceae; genus Boswellia; species Boswellia sacra. The sequence continues at coordinate 44,108 of SNVD02005200.1, forward strand.
GTAAGTCAAGGTTAGGTGAGAATTAGGCGAACTACCCACCTAACTTGTTTGACATTGTAATGCAGACTCCTCTATAAATAAGAGGACGTCCTGCAGAGTCATTGATATCCCAGAGAAGAACTAAACCAGAGAGTTTAGGAATTAGAGAGCCAGGAGAGCTCCAGGATTAGTTTAGGGGAGTTTTTGTGTAAATCTTGTATATTGATTTTCTCTGTTAATACAAGTGAATTTTCTCCCAAATCTCTGTTCTGAATTTGCATTGCATCCCTAACAAGTGGTATCAGAGCCTCGTTGAGCTCCTGGAACGTCAGAACAGAGAAGAAAAAATTCAGAGAAAATCCGTCCCCCATTTCTGGAAATTTCGAATTTTCGAAAAGCATTCAAATTTCGAATTTGAAGTGTCCAGTGTGTCGTGACGTCGTCCTGATCAATCTGCAATTTTTCGGCGACCGATCCGACCACCAGAGAAGCCGCACGCGCCGTCTGCCTGAACTGCGAGTGGGCGTCACTCGCCACACGCGCTGCACGAGCCATCTAGAGGTTGAAGACGACCACGTCATCCGCCACGTCATTAGACAGTCAGCGTTCTTTTGGCCACGTCAGCATCGCCACGTCATCAGGCCATGTTAGCTCAGCCACGTCATCAGGCCACGTCATCACAGTGGACCCCATCTGCCATGTCAGCAAGTCGTTGGGAAATTTCATTTTGGCCCCTGTATTTCGAGATAATTACATTTTGACCCCCTAAATTTTTGAAATTTACATTTCAGTCCTTAGGAAATATCAGGTTGGCCCCTTTAGTTTTGCTAAATGACATTATGTCCCCCCTTAGTTTCTGAAATTTCAGTTTAGTCTTTAAGAAATTTCAGTTTAGTCCTTAAGGTTTCCAAGCTTAGTATTTATTGTATAAAAAGAATTTTTGAGCCCCGGAAGAGGCTATTCCACCTAATTTGACCATTCCGGACGTAACGGTGGGCTCGGATTTTCGAAATTCAATTTTTATTTTAGTGAATTAATTATTCTAAAATGGAAGAATCATCCGGAGCCATGATAAAATTGACTGCAACCAACTATACACTATGGAGACCCAGGATGGAGGATCTCCTTAGTTGTAAGGATCTATATGATCCTATAGAATTTCAAGGGCAGCGACCCGAGACAGAAAAAGAGGCAGAGTGGAAGAAAATCAACAGAAAATATATCGGTCAGATCAGACAATGGATCGACCACAGTGTCTTCCACCATGTAGCCAAGGAGACAGATGCATATTCTCTATGGACAAAATTAGAGAGTATGTATCAAGCCAAGTCAGCACGGAACAAAGCCATCCTGATGAGACGGCTTGTAAACTTGAAGTTGCGGAGCGGAACTCCTGTAGCAGAACATACAAGTGAGTTCCAGAACTTGGTGAATCAGTTGACAGCAGTCGAGTTACAGCTTGGAGATGAAGAACAAGCCCTTCTACTTCTCAGTTCTCTTCCAGACTCTTGGGAGACGTTAGTGGTCTCCATCAGTAACTCAGCACCCGGAGGCAAACTTACCTTGTCAATGGTTAAGGATGCCTTGATGAACGAGGAAGCAAGAAGAAAAGATGCAGGCGCCAGTCAAGATGAAGCCTACATCACAGAGAATCGAGGAAGACAGTCTCGAGGTGAAGACTGGAGAAGAGGTAGAAGCAAAAGCAGAGGCAGATCAAGGGGCAGGTCATCAGATGGGCGGAGACACACATACAAGTGCTACAACTGTGGCAAAGAGGGCCATTTGAAGAAAAATTGTCGCAGTCTTCGGAAGCAGAACCAGGAGAGTTCACAGGCACAAAACAGCAAAGAACCACGAGTTACAGTGGTAGAAGATGTGACCATTTGTGCAGAGGAGACGTGCTTCCATACAACAGACTGAGGAGTAGAATGGGTTATTGACACAGCAGCTTCCTGTCACGTCACTCCTTGCAGAGAGATCTTCACCACATACAAAGCAGGAGACTTTGGGATAGTGAAGATGGGTAACAACAGCACCGCTAGAATTATGGGAATTGGTGATATTCAATTCCAAACGAACGTCGGATGCAAAATAACTTTGAAGGACATTCGTCATGTGCCAGATCTTCGACTCAACTTGCTCTCGGTAAAAGCCTTTGATCAGCAAGGCTGTGAGAGCTGCTTCACTAATGGTACATGGAAGATGCTGAAAGGGGTCATGGTGGTTGCTCGAGGTAAACTATGTGACAATCTTTACAGGACCCATGTAAAGATAAACAAAGAAAGCCTTCATGTAGCAAAGCACATGGTACCTCTGGATTTATGGCATAAAAGGCTCGGTCACATAGGTGAGAAAGGTTTGTCAACCCTTCAAAAGAAAAAGCTGATCACGGTTTCCAAGGATGTAGCGTCTCATCCTTGCGACTATTGTTTGTACGGGAAACAACGGAGGGTATCATTCAGCTCCTCATCAGTGAAGAAATCAAAGTTGTTGGAGCTAGTACACAGTGATGTATGCGGACCTCTCGAAGTCGAGTCCTTAGGCGGCAAAAGGTATTTCTTGACCTTTATTGATGATGCATTTCGGAAAGTGTGGGTGTATTTCCTCAGGACGAAGGATGAAGTTCTGGAGAAGTTCAAGGAGTTTCACGCCATGGTAGAACGTGAAACGGGTAAGAAACTAAAATGCCTTCGATCAGATAACGGAGGCGAGTATACCTCCAGAGAGTTCAATGCTTATTGTCGGAGATACGGTATTCGACATGAAAGAACAGTCCCACGCACACCACAGCATAATGGAGTGGCCGAGAGGATGAACAGAACCATCATGGAACGGGTCAGAAGCATGCTCAGATTGGCTAAGTTACCCAAGCCATTCTGGGGGGAGGCAGTTCGCACCGCCTGTTACTTAATTAACAGAGCACCATCGGCACCACTGAACTTTGAGATTCTAGAAAAGGTATGGTCAAATAAAAAGCCCTCCTACAATCATTTGAAAGTGTTTGGTTGTTTAGCCTTCGTACATTATCCAAGGAGCTCAGACAGAAGCTCGATGCAAGAACTGTTCCATGTATCTTCATCGGTTATGGAGATGAAGAATTCGGATACAGATTATGGGATCCCAAAGAAAAAAAGTCATCCGGAGTAGAGATGTCGTATTCCACGAAGATCAAACATATGAAGACGCTGAAAAGACAACAATATCTAAAAATCCCACTAGCAGTGCCCCAGATATTGTTGCAGATTCTACCCCAACACCAAATGCTACAGGAAATGATGAGGTACCATAAGAAGTTCCAGAAGCAGATCAGGAGGAAGAAAATGAAGAGATTACTGAGCCGGGGGAGCCACAATCACCTATAGAAGCTGCTATACCTCCTAGAAATGAAGAACCTCAGCTACGACGATCTGAGCGAGGTCGGATTCCGTCGAGAAAATATCCGGAATCAGAGTATACACTGCTTACTGATGAGGGGGAGCCAGAAAGCTTTCGTGAAGCTTTATCTCATCCAGACAAAGATCGATGGCTGCATGCAATGCGAGATGAGATGAATTCTCTTGAGAAGAACAAAACCTATGAATTGGTCGAGCTCCCAGACGGAAAGAAGGCACTGACGAACAAGTGGGTATTCAAGCTCAAGAAAGATGGAACAGGAAAGGTGATGAAACACAAAGCCCGATTAGTGGTAAAATGATTCCTTCAGAAGAAAGGAATTGACTTTGACGAGATCTTCTCACCGGTTGTAAAAATGTCCTCAATCCGCGTCATCCTCGGATTGACAGCAAGTCTTGATTTGGAGCTTGAACAGATGGATGTGAAGACAGCATTTCTTCATGGAGACTTGCATGAAGAAATCTATATGGAGCAGCCAGAAGGATTCGAGGTTCAAGAAAAAGAAAACTGTTGACCCAGGTATGGCAACCCAAGAGGGGGGTGAATTGGGTTTTTTTTAATGAAAACGGATTTGTAAAACTTTTCTTGAAAGATCAAAATTAGTTTACTCTTTCTTTGAGAATGAAGGTGAAGAAGATGAAATTCGAAGTTATCAAATATGTAATCAAGAGAATAATAATAATGAACAATCACAAGTGCAAGTAAATGTAAAGAGTATAGGGATAGAGAGAGTGCAAACTCGATTTACGTGGTTCGGCAAACCTTGCCTACATCCACGGGCTCCTAGCTCCACGAGCTAAGCTTTCCACTAAGTTGTAGAAATCTTTACAACTTGCTTGATGAACAACTCACCAAGACTTTTTCTTCCAACTCTTGATAACACCACACCAAGAGTTCTTCTTGATGAACAACCTCACCAAGGCAACTTCCTTCAACCCTTGATAACACCACACCAAGAGTTCTTCTTGATGAACAACCTCACCAAGGAAAGAATTCTCTCAAGGATAACTTTTATCCTTTACAAGTAGATTTCACTCTCACCACAATACAAGAACAAAGAAAATTGTTTACAATAAAAGTACAACTCTCTTCAAAGAGTAGATGAAGAAAATAAAAGCTCTTTACTTGATATTTCTGTTATTTGTGGCTTGCTGGATTCTTTTCTCTTTGTCTTGCTGAATGCATGGGAGAAGGGCTCTTTTTATAGGCAAATGAGATGAACTTGAACAAGTGAAGACACCAACTCCAAATTTTCTGCCCACCATAAAAACCGTAATCTTGTCTGCCATTTTGTCAATGTTCCGTTTGAAATTTGAAAATCTATAAAACATAAAAGATCTGCACATTTGAATAAGCTTTCCAACGCATCAAGAACCAAGTCATTTGGATATCTGTAGCTCAAGATATGGCCAAAACACCATTCGGTGCTCATGTGACTTGATTTTTCTTTCTTGTGTCAGTCCACCAAATTGAATGATAATTATGTCAGCCTTCTGTTTGAAATTTGAATTTTGTCAAAACATAAAAGATCTGAATATTTGAATAAGCTTTCCAAAACATTAAGAATCAAATTATTTGGATATCTTTATCTTAAGATATGGCCAAAACACCATTCAGTGCTCATGTGAGTTGATTTTTCTTCTCTGTGTCAGTCCACCGAATTGCATGTCAATTATGCCAGCCTTCTGTTTGAAATTTGAATTTTTTCAAAACATATGAAATGTTCTTCATTAAGTCATCTTTCCAATGCCATAAGAATCAAGTCATTTTGATTTTTTTAGCTCAAGATATGTCCAAAGGAGTATTCGGTGCTCATGTCAGCTGCTTCTATTTGTCTTTCAATTTGCATGATAATTTGCACAACCTTGCACTTGAAATTTGAATTTAATTAAAACATATGAAATGTTATAAATTGAGTAAGCTTTCCAAAGGCTCAAGAATCACGTCATTTGGATATTTTTAGAGATATATATGACTAATTGATTGAACATTGCTCATGTGTCACATTCCTTAAGTCAATCCTTGTTCTTAAACTTTGGTGCCTTTAACATGTAGTCTTCTCCTTAGCTTCAACACTTCATTTAATAAGCCTCTTCTTGATTTTAAAATTATTTCAATGATCTTACTCTTGCACATAAATAAACATGTTAGTAAATCTCAATTAATCAATATGTATTGTTATCATCAAAATTATCATGTAGCCTTAGGGCTAACAAAAACCTCGTGTGCAAGCTCAAAAAGAGCTTGTATGGCCTCAAACAAGCACCAAGGCAATGATACAAGAAATTTGACTCTTTCATGGTGAGTCATGGGTACAAAAGAACCGCTGCAGACCAGTGTGTCTACTTCCAGAAACTTCCACGTGGAGACTTTGTTGCACTCATGTTATATGTAGACGACATGCTAATCGTCGGGAAAGATGCAACAAGAATAAAGCAGCTGAAGAATGAACTTTCAAAAACCTTCGATATGAAGGATTTAGGACCAGCTCAGCAAATCTTGGGGATGCACATTCGTCAAGACAGGAAACAGAAGAAATTATGGCTGTCTCAGGAGAAATATGTTGAACGTGTGATCCAAAGGTTCAACATGGATGGTGCTAAGCCAGTTAGTGTACCACTGGCTAATCATTTCAAGTTGAGCAAGAGATCATGTCCCTCATCCAAGAAAGAGATAGAGGACATGGCGTCGGTGCCCTATTCTTCTGCTGTGGGAAGTTTGATGTACGCCATGGTGTGTACAAGGCCAGATATTGCTCATGCTGTAGGAGTTGTGAGCAGATTTCTTTCCAATCCAGGAAAAGAACATTGGGAGGCGGTCAAGTGGATTCTCAGATACCTTAGAGGTACTTCGAAGATATGTTTGTGTTACGGGGGAGCTGATCCAATCTTGGAAGGCTATACAGATTCAGATATGGCCGGAGATCCTGACAGTAGGAAATCTACATCAGGTTTTGTTTACACTTTTGCAGGGGGAGCTGTGTCATGGTAGTCAAGACTGCAGAAGTGTGTTGCACTATCCACAACTGAGGCAGAATACATTACCGCAGCGGAAGCTGGAAAAGAAATGTTGTGGTTGAAGCGGTTTCTCCAAGAACTTAGGATCGGGCAAAAGAAGTACAAAGTATACTGTGATAGTCAAAGTGCTCTGGATTTGAGCAAGAATTCAGTGTACCATTCTCGAACAAAGCATATCGACATTCGCTATCACTAGATACACGAGGTGATGGACAAGCAACTGTTGAAGCTTGTGAAGATTCATACAAAGGAGAATCCAGCGGACATGTTAACAAAAGTGATCACCAGAGACAAGCTAGAACTATGCAGAGACATAGTTGGACTAGAAGCTGTCTAATTACTTTTGTTGTTACTCCTTTTCACATGGGATGAAGGGGGGAGAATTGTTGAAAAATCTTCCTCCCATGTGAAAAATGTCAATGGAGGTTGGCACCTCCCATATGGTAAGTCAAGGTTAGGTGAGAATTATGTGAACTACCCACCTAACTTGTTTGACATTGTAATGCAGACTCCTCTATAAATAAGAGGACGTCCTGCAGAGTCATTGATATCCCAGAGAAGAACTAAACCAGAGAGTTTAGGAATTAGAGAGTCAGGAGAGCTCCAGGATTAGTTTAGGGGAGTTTTTGTGTAAATCTTGTATATTGATTTTCTCTGTTAATACAAGTGAATTTTCTCCCAAATCTCTGTTCTGAATTTGCATTGCATCCCCAACAGTTTTTGTCTCTCATTCGTTTCTCATCTTTTAGGCCTATATCCAAATTTCATATAATTAATTTCTTTTTTTCTTAAGCTTATCATATATCCATATAAATTCATATTTTCTAATAGCCATATCTAAAATTCTAACACTAATTATTAATTAAAACAAACAAATACAATATAAATACAAACAAATAAAAATCAACAATAACTATAAATTACAAATATGAATAAATTAATAATATGGATAAATATTTAAAATTAAAACATAGAATGATCAATGATAAAACCTAGAAAAATTGAAATGAGCATAGAATAAATTATGAGCATAGAATGTGAAAAAGTTGAATTCAAGTATTCAACTTGCCTCGGTGAAGCCATGACGACTGAAGGAGAAGAAGGTAGCATAGAAAGGGAGTAAGAGAAGTTGGATAAATGGACAACTCGTGAAGAAAGACCAAAATTTTTATTTAAAGAAAAGAAAGAGAAGAATTGTGATTGTCTCATGTATTATAACGGTGACTAAATTTTATTTTACTTTATTTATATTATAATTACAGACAACATCCATATTTTATGGTGTTGTAGATTTTTTTAATTATTTTTTAAATTATTAATAATGAGATAGGGTCTGTGGTGGAATTATTGTATTAATAGATTAATAAGTTGATTATATTAAAGATGATTGTGGGCAGTCCATGAAGTTATTTATTTATATTAAAATTATTTGTATACAAATGTTATAAGGGCTAATGGAATGTTTATATTTTTTTGAAAAAAGTAGGCAGGCCTCCTAGCCCACATTATCCTCCGCCCATGCTGCCGAGTACAGAGTTCAGAATTTAAATTGCCAAAAAAAAAAAAAAAAAAACAACAATCTGCTGCTTTTAAATTAAAACCCCAAGGAAGATTATCTTTTATTGAAGTAAGGAGGAATATTCTCATCCTAAAAATAGTCTTACTTCAAAATTAAAATCTCATTTACGTTTGAATTCTTATTCATTAAGGATTAGAAGTGATAAAGATACAAGGCGATTCATTCAAAAGACATTTATCAAAATTATTTTTCTTTCATCATTGATGGAGCGTCGATGAATCTTAACTTGCACCCCACCGACTAATCATCTGAATATTTTCTTTTGTTCTGAAGAAATCTGCCTATACACTTATATATATATATAACCTGTAAATACATTTATCGTATGAATAAGACAATTTGTAGTTGCAGGAAAAAAACTCTCTTTGTTAAAAACCCAAATTGATGACTATCCAAAAAATAGTCCTTCAAAGATAAAACCAAACCGAAGCCAAAGGAATTTCTCCGGAAGGGGAAAACACAGTAACAACCGAGTTGATCGGTAAGGGAAATTCAGGTCCCACTACCACTGCGTGGTTCTCTTTATGTTTCTTGTGTAAGTCTGCAACCATAGGTAGACCTTGAAGTCTTGAACTACAAGACAGAAGATCACGATAACGTCGTAAGTGCTGTCCTGGTAGTTGGGGACATAAAGGTACGTAAATGGCCCAATTGCCAACTAAAGCACAAAAGCAGTCGACGCAGCATGTGACCGAGACTCTCTTTGCAAGGCTCATAGTGGACTTTTGACATGATTAATTGACTTCGACGACTTGAATCTATTACAAACAAATTAGGATCTCTCTGGTTCATTGTTGTTAAAATTTTATTCTAAGACAATTTCATTTATTTATATAATTTTTCATATAAACGAAACATTTTTAAGGATGGAAAAGAATTAAAAGGAATTTGATAGGTTGAAATTTGGGGAAGGCATTTTAGTTTTCAATAGACTTGATATTTATGTAGCATTAACCTTCAGAATTAAAATATATATATATAGTACAAAAAGACATGGGTGAACTTATCAGTCAACTTGCCTTTGGTCATCTTTTGATGCGTTGAATTGGTTTACCCTGGAGCCACTGTACGAAAGTAACTAGCACTGGTAATCAGTAGACTAAAATCCTTCCCAATAATTGGAGTTGCAATGGGGTTAAACGGAATGTCCTTCCGACTCATTATGCTGCCGGTGAAGGTGCTACTAGTTGCAGTGGCAACTGCAGCACTAACAACGTCTCACGCCAAGCCTGTTTCTGACTGCCCCAGTAAGTGCGGAGTGGTTGAAATCCCATATCCATTCGGTACAAAACCTGATTGTTACCTAAATAGTAATTTCCTCATCACTTGCAACCACTCCTACAATCCTCCCAAGCCATTTTTGGGGAATTCAAATATCCGTGTTACCGAAATAAGCCAAGAGGGTGAGTTGCACGTAATGAAATACAAAGCACAAGATTGCTATCGAGGTGGCAAACCTGAGTCGACTGCGGTCGATGCTAACGGATGGATCAGATTGGCAGAATTTACCATCTCTAACAAAAACATGTTTACAGTCATTGGCTGTGACAGTTACGCCTACATTCAAGGTTATATCGAAAATGATCAAGCCTACAGCACCGGTTGCATGTCCGTGTGTACCAGCCTTAACTATGTGAAAAACGGATCCTGCAATGGCCAGGGGTGTTGCCAGATACAGATTCCTCAAGGATTAAAAAATACCAATTTCACAGCATATAGTTTCCACAATCACACAAGGGTATGTGACTTCAACCCGTGCACCTATGCCTTCGTTGTTGAACAAGGCCACTTCAGTTTCTTCTCCAATTATCTTTCCGAGTTACCAAATGATTCGTATCCTATGATTGTTGATTGGTCAATAACTGGGAATGGAGCATGTGAAAACGCAACGACGTCGCCAGATTACGCATGTAAAGAAAACGCCCACTGTTATAATCCTAACAACAGTTCTAACGGGTATCTTTGCAAGTGCAATAAGGGTTACAAAGGGAACCCATACCTCTCTAATTCTAATGGTTGCCAAGGTACTTTACTACCTTTTCAAATTCATAAATTGCAAAATCATTAGACAACTTGTTATTACATATTACTCTTCTCTTTCGTTTCATATATGTTCTTAGTTATTAATCCACATGTAAATTCCTTCACCAAATATGTTCTTCACTTTTCCTCAATTGATTTGCAGACATTGATGAGTGCAAGGATCCAAAACTGAATCAATGTACCCGTGGCCATATATGTGTTAATGGAGAAGGGAATTATACATGTAGATGCCGGGAGGGGTACCAGGGAGATGGAAGAAGAGATGGAGAAGGTTGCCAAGGTACTTCATCAATTAACATATTTACTAGTTACTAACTCGTCAAAAGGGGTTAAAAGAGAAAAAATTTTAAGAATCTGGAGGATATTACTTTCCTATTTCAACTGAATTATATTCCCCTGTTTTCAATTATACTAGAAGATCGAGCTACTATGCGCGTCTCTTCAATTCCTTTTTGCAGATATTGATGAATGCAAAGACCCAAAGCTCAATAACTGTACAGATATCTGTGAAAACACAGCAGGGAATTATAAGTGCAGGTGCAGCGATGGGTATACAGGGGACGGAAGAGAAGATGGAAAAGGTTGTAGACGCACTAATCAGTTTCCAATTTTTTATAAAGTCACTATTGGTAAGTATATTTACTCCATTGAGCTAGATAGCATTTTTACCCTGATCTGTCTGTCAGCTTTAACAGCATTGTCGATCTTTGTGCTTTTCATTTGGTTTATGGACACAGTACAGTGATATAAACAAACAAATAATAAAAAAAAAATTGTCTCGTGGCATAATTATCATCTAAGTTAAGGTTAATTGGGGCTAATTTTTTAAAGTAAAATCTTTGTCCATAAATATATTTCGTCTCTATAAATAAACAAATAAAAACTGAAACGTCATCTAAATACGGAACCGGTACTTACTAAAGTTGAATCAACAATGAACAACTGTAACGTTATTGTCAGACAAAATTTTTATTTCTAGTTTATTTATTTCAATTTATGATGTCCATTATATTAACGAATAAGTTAACAACAGTTTGAAAGATGCTTTATAATATGAAGGTATTGGCATATCTTTTGTGGTTCTGCTTCTGAGTGTATCATGGCTCTACTTGGTGTCAAAGAAAAGGAAGTTCATCAAACGAAAAGAGAAGTTCTTTCAGCAAAACGGCGGTTATCTTTTACAGCAGCAACTCCCTAAAAGAAATGGATCTACGGATACAGCTAAAATTTTCACCGCAGAAGAGCTCAGGATGGCCACCAGCAACTACTCTGATGATAGAGTCCTTGGCAAAGGAGGATACGGCACAGTCTATAAGGGAATTTTACCAGACAATAGGCCAGTTGCAGTAAAGAAGTCCAAAATAGTGGATCAGAGCCAAGTTCAGCAATTCGTTAACGAAGTAGTTGTGCTTTCACAAATTAACAATAAAAATGTAGTCAGGCTGTTGGGTTGTTGTTTGGAGACGGAAGTGCCTTTACTAGTTTATGAATTTGTCAGCAATGGTACCCTCTCTGAGCACATCCATAACAAAGACAAAGCTACCCAAATTTCTTGGGAAACACGACTAAAAATTGCAGCAGATATTGCTGGAGTGCTCTCCTACTTGCACTCTGTAGCTTCTACTCCAATTATCCATAGAGACATCAAGTCTACCAACATACTATTAGATGATGAGTATAATGCAAAAGTTTCTGATTTTGGAGCTTCCAAGTTGGTTCCCATGGATGTAACTCAATTGACTACAATGGTGCAAGGCACTCTTGGGTACTTAGACCCTGAGTACATGCAAACTAGCCAATTGACTGAGAAAAGCGATGTCTATAGTTTTGGGGTAGTCCTTGTTGAGCTTCTGACGGGAAAAAAGCCAATTTTGTTTGGTAGGCCTGAGGAGCAGAGAAATTGGGTTAACTATTTTCTTTCTTCATTAAAAGAAAGTCGTCTGTTTGATATTGTAGAGAATCATATGGTAAACGATGAAAACAAGGAGGAGGTCAGGGAAGTGGCTGAGCTAGCAAAGAGGTGCTTAAGGGTGAAAGGAGAAGAGAGGCCTCCAATGATGGAAGTAGCAACGGAATTAGAAGGATTGAGGATGAAGCATAGACACATGTGGGACAAGGCTAAAGTAATGAATCCAGAAGAGACAGAATCCATGCCTTCTGAAACCTCCGATGCTTACAAATCTGGTGATGGTGGCAGTACAACTGCTGGTTATGACAGCATCAAAGAACAAGTAGAGGTGGTGCTCGATGTTGATGGGCGATAATTGTTGATAGATGATGATGCGTTCTGCCACGTTATGTATTCTGTAATTAGGTTCATCTCTGCCGGAATAGTCTCACTGTAAGTTTAATTATGAAGTTTTTAAAAATAATTTAGCACGGAGATCCATCCATGTGTAAGTACGAGGTATATTGTTTTGGTTTTTAAAGTTCTTGCATGGATCATTTTCCTTGAAAAAATGGTCGAACTCCAACAAGTCTGTATAAAGAGTTTGTAACCTCTTGACTTGGGGTAAAAGAGAAGTTTGTTCCTGTTGAATTATTATATAATAGCAGCAGAAATTGCAAGAGTGCTTCCCTATTGCATTCTGCAGCTGCCATGAATCATAGGAATGACATACTCTTAGACCACTACACAGTTACATAGCATAAGTGTCGAATTTTGGAGCTTCAAAGTTGGTGCCGATGAATGCAACTCAACTTATTATTTATGGCGCAAGATGCATTTGAACACTTGGAGAGCAATTGTTGCGTATATTCTCTCATGCTAATCAGTGACGTTGATACCTCTGTGAACCAATTCGTCGAGTTACTTCTTCAACTTTCATTTGTTTCATTTCCATTTGCTTTGTACAAGCTGGCCTCTAAGAAGCAGCATAGAATCACAAAGAAACAGACTACTCTCACTTGGTCCATAACGCCATGCTTCTACAGATATAGCTGCAATTTATAACGAGTTTCCATTAATTTTATCCTGAATCTTATCATATTCAACAGTCACAGCTAGGTATTTAAATATAGGAATTAAGCATAATCTTATATAAAATTAAATCAATTTTGAAACATGACATTTATCAGTTTATTTCTGTTTTATTATTATTATTATTATTGTTATTAAGAATACATAATGAGTAATTTAATTCTGGATTAAATGATTATTAGCTTTGTGGAAAATTGAACTGAACGGCTAGTCATATATTTTCTCTGAAATATGTCATTAAAATTATGGCCATATCATGGTTAAACTGTGTTAAAATCATCTTCAGCAATTATTAACATATTAGTGATAATTTAATTATAGAGTAATGCTACTCATACAAACTACTTATACAAACTCACATATACAAACTGACGTGGCATGATATGATTTGATAAATAAATGTAGTAATTTGATAAATATACATTAATAATAAATGACATTAATTAACATGGATGATGTGGCGATCATATAGGGATGCCACATCAGTTTGTATGTGTGAGTTTGTATAAGTAGTTTGTATGAGTAGCATTACTCTTTCCCTAAATTTCGATAATTTGGTTTCTTCTCAATTTCCTTAATTTAGTTTGTATTAAATTGTTAAAATAATTATATATTATTCATAAATTCTAAAACTACTATATTTATATGATCAGCTCCCGGTACCGTTGCAAGTGTACGGAATGTTACCAGGGGAACCATGCATTCGTCTCTAATGGTTGCAAAGGTACTTCATTAATTGACATTAATTCTTACCATCTTCTCAAATCCGTTCCGAAAGTAAATTTCGCAAAGTTCAAACAGTTTCTGTGATACTTGCTAATCCTTAATTTTAATTTCAACTGTATTCCTCTGCTTTTATATTTTCTAAATGTCATGTTTTTGGACGATGTGCTTTACTTTCTTCACATACTTTAAAAGATGCTGATGAATGTGAATCTTCAATTCATAACCGTACCCAGACATGTGTTAACGCAAAGGGGAGTTGTACATGCAATTGCCGAGGAGCGTACCACGGTGATGGAAGAAAAGATGGAGAAGGTTGTACACCCAATCAATTTCCAGACCTCGCGGTGAGCGTATATTATATTGTGCCTTTTACAAGTGGCCATTTGTGTATTTGGTGAGATGGTAAAATAGCATAGGTACCAACCATCGTTACAAACCACCAATAAGTTTATATTTCATTTCTGAGATACAAAATCGCACTTTTGTTGGATAACAATCAATTGGTATGTTGTTATGCTACCTATGGGAGAATTCTAAATTCTGTGTGGCTCTCTTTTGTCATTTGCTTTGAAGGCGTATTTACTGTTTACATCAGTCCTGTAAAATTTTTTGCAAGGTCAGCTAAAATAATATTAGAATTGGATGCGAGAAATAATACTCCAAGTGGTTATTTATCTGTAAAATAACTTTCGAAAATGATATTAAATTAAACATATTTCTGCATAAGATATTTCTTTCTTTTTTTAATTTTTAATTTTTTACTATTTATAGGAACATGCTTTCATTGCTTACAAATGCTTTTGGAGGATTTCCATGTGCATCCTCTCAATTTTAAATCAAATATTTCCGTTCCTTTCATAAGGAAATTGATTGCATAACATTGTTATACAACAATAGTATGAGATCTGAAGGTGATGAATTGTTATAGGGAATATAACAGAAAACTATGAAGTAAATCAACAGAGGAGGTTTTATGTGGTTCAGTTATAAAACCTATATCTATTGACAGCTTGAGCTATAATTCACCATGTTTCTTTTGTTTATAATCTTTAAAAACGTATACAGTGAAGGACTCGCTCTCACTCACTGATCTAATATTTATAAAATAACTCTCTCAAGAAGCAACAATAATGATATTGTACACTCTCTGTTGCTACTCACTTAACACAATATTGTGAAGAATAACATAACAAATGAACCGGTTATAGAAACATGCAAGCACTCCAGCCCTTAAGCCTTACATGACCTATAACTGTCAAGCTTGCAGCTTCACAAGTACATATGAATGAGAACGAATGACACACAAAACTTGCTCTGCGTGAATATTACTCAAGGCATGATTAGCAAGTTGAAGTAGCAACTCTTTATATAGTGTTCTTTGTTCTGCTCAAGGTAGAATTCCATTAGCTTCAAAGATTAGCTGTAAGAGAAATCATATTAGGATCAAGCTATATAGATAAACACTTTATATCAGATTAGTATTATGCATTATAGATAAAATATTAGATACAAGCTTAATGGTGCAGAAGACCTGGCTACATGATGCGAGTGATTCCGGGCTTGTGTATCCACGATTTCATATTCCATTTTTGTCTACTTGCCTCCCTCCAATGAACCCCCAGGTGGACTGCAGCATTAGAGGTGGTTTGAAGTGTGGCCTTTGGTTCAGCACCTATTCTGTACCTCCCCAATAAGTTTTTTCTAAACGAAATACGTTCATTAAAGGTTTAGGAGAAGGGGGCAAATGGACAGACAGAGATACGAGGGCATTTTAGTCAGATAGCATATATTATTAAAAAATAAAAGGATAATTTACAATTTTAAAATGTACAGGAGGAACATGTATTTTTACTTAATCTTAGGGGGTAAATTGTATTTTTTCTCTCTCATCTATTTCCGTTTAACTTAACGGTAGATAGGCTTGGGCATTTGCCCCGGACCCACCACGGACCCGGTCCAACAATTTGGACCAGTAGACCAGCCCCGCCCCGCCCCGCCCCGCCCCGCAAGGTTAGGGGTGTATTTATATAATTTTTAAAGTTTAGGACTGTTATAATTTTTTATGTTATATTTGTTAAACTTTTCATATATATAAATTCTTAATAATTTTACAAATAATGCAAATACTTTAATAAAAATGACATTTTAATTAATAATTAATATCTTTTAGTATATTAACATCAATTTCGTCATATTATAATGACAAAATAAAATATTTGTATTTTATGGTAATTGAATTTGTATAATATATACAATCTTGATATATATTATTAAGTACTAATTAAATTATTACAATATTAACAAGATTATTTTTAAGATATATATCTATAATATAATCAGTATATTATTTTTTAAATATGTAAATAGAAATATGATAAAAAAATCTTAAAACCTTAAATATATGATTTCTTGTAATTTAAATTAATTAATTAAATTATTAATGTTTCATAAATATATAATGTTAATTATTTGGTATAAGCCAATAATATTATTGCGATTATTAGATTGAAATTAAATCAACATGTTACTAAAAATTTATTTAATTGTATTATCGACTATTTAAAAAATTATCAATTAAATAATTTATAAGCAATAATATACTTTTAATATTATTTTTACTAAAGTATGTAACACTATTACTAATATAATTAATGACAATTAATGATAATTAAATATTTATATTTTATAGTAATTAAATTTTATAATATATATAATCTTGATATAGATTACTAAGTACTAATTAAATTATTGCAATATTAACATGATTATTTTAAAAATGTATATCTTTAATATAATCAATAGATTATTTCCCAAATATGTAAATAAAAATAGGATAAAAATAATCTTATAATCTTAAATATATGATTTATCGTAAATTCTTAATTTAAATTAATTAAATTAATTATTAATGTTTCATAAATACATATAATGTTAATTAATTAGTATATACAAATCATATTATTACTATTATTAGATTGAAATTAAATTAACATATTATTGAAAAAGTGTTAATTAACTGGTTTACAAGAATAATACATTTTTAACATTATTTCTAATAAAGCATGTAACATTATTACTAATAAAATCAAATGGTAGTTAAATATTTTTATTTTATAGTAATTAAATTTGTATAACATATACAATCTTGATATAGATTACTAAGTACTATTTAAATTATTGCAATATTAAAAATATTATTTTAAAAATGTATATGTTTAATATAATCAATATATTATTTTCTAAATATGTAAATAGGAATATGATAAAAATAATCTTATAACTTTGAATATATGATTTATCGTAATTTAAATTAGTTAATTAAATTATTAGTATTTCATAAATATTTATAATATTAATTATTTGGTATATACCAATCATATTATTACTAGTATTAAATTGAAATTAAATGAACATGTCATTGAAAAATTATTTAATTGTATTATCAACTATTTTAAAAATTATCAATTAACTAGTTTACAAGTAATAATAAACTTTTAACATTATTTCTAATGGAATATGTAACATTATTACTAATAAAATCAAATGGTAATATACAACTATTTTGATTTTAGTTTGAAGATTTATTATTTTTATGATTGTTGAAAAATTATCATAGTTATAAATGATATGATGAGAAATTGATAAGGGCGTTATTTGCAAAGATGTAAATATTACAAGGGATAAAGTTGAAAAATATAAAGATTATAGGGGTGTGATTGTAAAAATATAAACAGTGGCGTGGCGGGGCGGGGCGGGTCTGGATCTACTAAAATTTTTTTTGCCCCGCCCCGGAAACAACCCTAACGGTAGAATTCAAAAACTAGGGGGTAATTTATAATTTCAAATCTTATAGGGGGTTATTTGTATTTTCACTTAATCTCAGGGGGTAAACTGTTAATAACCCGTTTGTTTCTTCTCTCTTGCATGGACCATTTCTTGCGGGTGAATCATATCTAACATATCCAACCTATACAAGCCACAAATGTATTATCAACTTATACAAGCCACAGATGTATTATCAACTTATACAAGCATCTCTCTATGGCCAGCAGTTTTACAGTTTCTAATCACATATTGAAGATGAATCCATGATAGTGACTCTTGCAACTTGACACTATGCGATGATTCGCAGTGAAAACTCTCAAACCCGTGTTACATTCCAACTATTATACTACAAAATTTAATGCCCCACGTGAAATCTAAACTGGTTTAAATTCTCAGATTATGAGGAAGAACATCTCTACCGAATTGAATTTAAACCAGAAGATAATACCAATTGATGACCACTTAAATATGTATGTTTAATAAGAGTTTAATTTATCATATTGCATTAATAGTGTTATTAAATTCCTCAACTTAAGCATATTTGTAGCATTTGCATCTTTGAAATTACTTTCTCTTAATTTTGTTTTTGTTATAGGTGTGGTAAAATGGACATAACTTTCTATTTATGGATCAAAATGGTGCAAATCTTAATGTTTTGGAAAGATGATTCAATTTTCTACAAGATTGCATTTCACAAGCATCATCAAATTCGGGCTCTTAGTGGACCAAAATTGGGTTTGAAGTGAACTCATCTACAGTCTCGGCCCAGTCTGACTAGGCCTTAGTATTTGGACCATATCTCTCAAAATACGTATCCAAATTGTGCAAATCAATATGTTCTAGAAAGCTGAGAGAAATATCTACAACTTTCATGAAAATATGTGATTAAAATGATCAATATTTCAATGTCAAAATCGGTGGTCAAAGTCGGTGCCTAATGATCTCAATTGTCAAAGATATTTATAACTAATATTTGACAATCATGCCCTTGTAATTTGACAAGTTTGCCCCTGGATGTATCTATAAATAGAGGTGCCTTGTGACCCATGAGGGCATCTTGGCCTTGCCTGGAATACCTTGGCCTTGGCTGGGATCTTGTATTGTGTTTCTCTCTTGTGTTTTAATGTTATTAATGAATTTCTTTTTTCTTGCAATTTGTATTCTTTCTCTTATAATGTCTTTCTAAATTCTCTCTTGCTAAGGTGAAAGGGTGAAACCCTTGATATGAGAATAAGGATTTCTAGCCCCTTGATATGTGCTTAATAATCATAATTTTGTGTTGTTTATTTTATATGATTTATATTTATTTTCTTAATCAATCTTGACACCACTCGTAAAGTGGAGGTCTTGATCCATTGTCGACAATCCTTGGCACATCAAATGCTTGGATCCTTTCTAGATGATGTATGGTTCTTCCTTACCGACATGAATCTAGTTAGAAACCTTGATTTGTTGTAGACATATGGTGATTGACACATTAGATGCTTGAACCCATTTACAAGTAGTGGTATAAATATTGGTAACGAAACAAATATAATTCATATAATTAAAATGGGCTACTTATCCTTATTTGATATATCAAGGGCGGATCCCCTAACCTTAGCTCTCATTATCATTGTGTTAATTTCTCTTGTGTTATTCTCATTTATTATTTAAGAACTTGTTCTTTACCCATATTTGTTGATATTATCTTACCATCCCTTTGAATCGTTCACATCATATTTGCTTACTTATAGTTTATAGCGCTAAAATCCCCTTCCTCGTGGATCGACCCTGGTCTTACCGGGTTTATTACTTCGACACTCCTATACTTGGGAGACAATCCTTTTTCGGATGTGTCACCAATCATCCTTAACCCCAAAAGGATGAAATCCCAACTGACAGTATCAAAAGCTTTGCGAATATAAACCTTTAAAGCACACCGGGGAGGTGAGCACCCAAGATGGTAATTATGCATGAGTTCTTGAGTCAAGAGAATGGCATCAGAGATCTTCTGACCTGGGACTAAAGCAGACTGTGAACTACCAATTACATCAGGCAAGACTGCTTTGAACCGATTCACGATCACTTTGGATATGCACTTGTAAAGCACATTACAACAAGAGATTGGTCGAAAGTCACTCATATTCCTCGAAGACTCAACCTTGGGAACCAAGGCAATCCTAGTAGCATTAACACACTTCGGCATCTGGCATGTTGTGAAGAAGTAGCGCACAGCAGCTTTGAACTCCACACTAATAATATCCCAAGCTCTTTTGAAGAACAAAGAGGTATACCCATCCAGTCCTGGAGCTTTATCATCGGGAATCGAGAATAAAGCTGACTTGATCTCATCATAGTAACAGGGCACACCAAAGAAGGCAACATCTCCTCAGAAACTCTTCTAGAAAAAAACTGAGAAGCATCTACCAGAGAAGGACGAGAAGGAGCTATAAGCAATTTCTGAAAATACCTCACAGCTTGATGACCTAAGTCGCCTCGATCTGTAACAATGGTACCATCCTCATCCTCAAGCTGATGAATCCGATTCCTGACTTGTCTATGGATCAGAGACTTGTGAAAGAACTTAGTATTCTGATCCCCTAAAGAGAGCCATTGTATCCTGGACCTCTGCCGAAAGAAAGCCTCTTCATCCCTGCATAACTGGGAATACTGCTTAGCAAAATCCCTCTCAGCCAAAATACACTCTGGGGAAGAAGGGCTCTCATCCAGAGCAGCCTGAGCTACGGCCCACTGAGCCCTAACCTCAATGACCCTACTAGAGATGTGACTAGAGGCCTTCGCATGCAAAGTCTTAAACTCCCGTTTCAACAAACCAAATTTCTGTGTAACTCGAAACATAGGATCCCCATCCACAGGCGTAGACCATACTCTCTGAACAATCTCCAAGAAATCCTCTCGATCAGCCCAAAAGTTCAAAAATTTAAAAGGACTGGAAGTTCGCCTATGTTGATCACCGAACCTGATGACCAAAGCACTATGATCAGAAACATCCTGTGGAAGAATCTCAGAGGTTATGTTTGGCCAAGTCAAAAACCATGAAGCGGTGCCAAAACTCCAATCAAGAGTCCGAAGAATAGTACCCTCTCCCTGCTGCCCATTATGCCAAGTATACCGGAGTCCAAGAAATGGTACCCTGATCAATGCTGCATCATGAATACACTGACCAAACTCATCCATATAACCATGCCAAGCCTGGTCCCCTCTAACTCTATCTGACGAGCGTAAAATCGCATTAAAATCATCCAATGCCAACCAAGGTAAGTCACCAAAACCCATGGACTGAGTTCTGATAAAGTCCCATAACTGTTGACGGACACCCGGATCATTAGAACCATAAACAAATAGCAAACCAAAAGAAACCCCATCTGATAATCTGGTAGCCCGACAAACAATCTACTGTGGAGAAAGCTGTAATTCACTCAACCTATATAAAGTAGGATCCTAACAAACCAAAACTCTACAAGCAATGGACTCAGTGGCATTGGATAAAAACTTCCAAGAAGGACAAATATCCGAAACAATTGAAGCAAGGTGTTGCTGATCAACCTTAGTCTCTAAGAGACCAATCAAACCTAAACAATACTTAGAAATCCGATTTCTAACCGCCCGCTGCGTAGAGAAGCCATTAAGGCCTCTAATATTCCAACTTCCTATCATAGGAAACTGGAAATAATTCAGAACTGTATAAAGAATTCATTGGAGGCGCATGCCTCCTTTACCCCCATGGCCACCCTTTTTACTCTGAACCTTTTTACCCTGACCAGTAGGACGAATAGGAATAGAGGCAGGTGGTCGACTATCCAAAGGCTCCATAGTGGTTTTTGGAGAGCCCGGAGCAATAACGCTCACTGGAGGAGCAATCCCTGAAGAATCAGGCAAAACATCTACAAGGCTAACAGAGCACTTCAAAATCTGATCCTGGTGCACCTCAATGGGAGATAGTGTATCAGTATCAGAATCAGACTCAGAACCTGAACCATGGGTATCAACCTAGCCAAACGCATCAAATATCCTGTCAATCGAATCTTTCTCGGTAGTTTCTAGGTCTGAAGTCAGTAGAGCAAGAGGTCCAGCTGGTGTGGAGTCAGTAGCAATACCTTTACCCTTGTTTCTTATAACTGGAGTTACATTAGCAGCAATAATCTGATCCTGACTACGTTCAGTATGAACTGCTGCTGCAACAACATGGTCAGCAGTCTTCCCCTTATCTCTCAAGACAAGGGCTGTAGTAGTAGCTGGCGCGTCAGCCTCTGTATGAGCAGAAGGTGCAACAGGTATAGGACAAGTATGGCCAAACAAACAACACTTGGAATATCGTTTCGGCTTCCATTCATACTCTACTATGATCTTGATAGGTTCAGAAGATAGCTTACACTGAATCTCAAAGTCTTACACTGGAGCATGCTCCGCATCTATCTCAACACAAACCCTGGCATAGGATAACCTAGTGTGCTCATAAGTCATCCTGTCACATGATAATGGTCGACTAACCATACTAGAAACAGCACTAAGTGCTCTGGCTGACCACAATGGAAAAGGTAGTCCATGTAACCAAACCCAGACTGGGATTATGGAAATCCTACTCTGGTCAAAAGTGAAATAAGAATTCTACTATTGGAGAATGATGTGCTTCCCACCAAACATCCAGGGTCCTCTCTCTAAAATATCATGAACCTCCTCCACAGTTCTAAACCTGAAAATCAAGAAACCCATCCCAGTAGAGCGGACATCCTCCAAACCGCTAGACTACCATGCACGCATAGCAATGGAACGCGCAGCATGGAAAGGCATAGTATACCCATAAAAAAAACCCACAATACAACGCAACCAATCGGCCCTAGCATCATCAACCAAATCATCAGGGAGCTCAAGGATCGAACCCGGGTCCTTCCGGGCTATCGAGTCAAGGTAAAATCTAGTGCTAGCCTCAGTAACCCGAACCCTATCAGCCCAAAAGCCGGGTGGTTTGGGTAACGGTTGTTTGTGGGTGGTGTTTCGAGCAGGTGGGTGTGTTTGAGTGGCGTGAGGTGAGCGTTGGGGCTGGTTAAGTTTGTTAGGGGCGGAGATGGCCATGGTACCCGTAGCAATCAACCCAATCAACTCCAAAACTCCAAAATATCCAACCAACAAGCAAATCAACCAAAGCACTCAACCGAAATCAAACTCCAGAAGTAGATATCTCAAAGACAGTCAAATCCACCAAAAGTAGGATTCCAAAGCAAACCAAAGCCACAAGATCAATAATAGATCCAAAAAACCAAATCGAAGCACTGAATATCCCAAAATGAAACCAATCAAGCCTCTATAAATCAACACAATGACTCGATTTCGTTATCAGTCAGGCCACAAATCAGCAATATCCCAAGTACAACAACTCAAGAAACAGCAAACACAAAGGAAGAATCAAGAAAAAGCACAAGAAACGCAAACACGTCACCAATCGAGAGCCATATTCCCATGTAATCAAGGTTGTGAACCCAAATCTGCTTCATTAGACATCAAATGATCACCCAATATATGCCAGTGGAATCGTGTATCCGATAGCTCCCAAGCCCAATGAGATACGTCCAAATCCAACGGCTGGATTGGATGATAGAGCCAGAAAACCGTGGCTGGTTCACGCAGGCTAAGCTAGGAAATTTTTCAGTGGAGGTACTGTTTCACTTGATATCTCCCTTCTCCGATCTCTGTAAAAATGTGCCAGGCAGGGTTCGAACCTACTTTGAATCAGCTTTCCAGCGCCGTATGGCTAGCTCAAATCCAATGTCTGGATCAACCCGTATAGTCCAAAAAAGTCAACAATGTCGATCAAGAAAGTGCAAAAACAATACCAGAGGCGTTAATGTCCAGGCAAATAGCTCCCTCCATAGACAACGTCAGCGGACCAGCCAGAGGGGGTTGGAATCGTCTGGAAGTCAACTTTCCAAAAGAGTGCGACTAGGTCACACTGTCAGCTCGAAAAAAGAATCTGGCAATGCTACTGTTCCCAGTAATAACTCCGACTACCGTGATATTCCAAACACAAGCCCACCAGGGTTGGAAGCCCCTCTGTCTCAGCTTTCCAACGCCATATCGCAAGCTCAATTCCAATGGCAGAATCCTCCCGAAATTGCAAAAAAGCATGCACTGTTTGATGAAATTCTGGGGCAGAGTTACCTGGCGGCGTTACTGTTTCGATCGATTTCTTCTACTTTCGACGGTGGTTGACCTCCTACCATACACCGTTGGAATCGTGCGTCCGTCAGCTTTCCAACGGCACCACTCTTGCACAAGGTTGTTACCAAAAATTGATTGTCCCTAAACCCTAAACCCTAAACCCTAAACCTAAACCCTAAATCCTAAATCCTAAAACTCTAAACCCTAAACCCTAAACTTTTTTTTGAAAAAATTACTATTTACATTAAAAGAAAACAAAAGTTTAAAATACGAGGGGCATACCCCAAGAAGAGTACCTAGTACTCACAAGTCCAAAAGGAAATAACAAAGCCCAAAGACACCAAACAAAACAAAACAAACAATCACATGGCATATTGGCCCAAACCAACCAAACGAAACTATCATCACCAAAACAACAAAAACGAAAGGGCACATTGGCCCAATCAACAAAAAACAAAGTCCAAGAAACCAAACTAATAATGTAGGCCCCATATGGCACAAAGCTGTGGAGTGATCACATACTTAACCTCCAAAGTTAGGAGCCTAGAACGAACCAAGGCAAAAATTATCAATACACATGATCATTCCTCTCATACCAAAGTAAATAAACTGTAGCAGAGAAGACCAAACGCGCAAGGATATGCCCAAAATTCTTCCTGCCCTGAAGATGAAGAGAAGCCCAATGAAGTAGAGAAAGCCAACCAACAGATGGCCAAATAATGAGAGTCTTAGTTGAAATTTCCCCCCATACAGAAGATTAGACAGGACAGCTAAAGAATAGATGATTATGACTCTCATTTGCTAAAGCACAGAGAACACATCCTGAAGAGGATGACATGCCATGATGCCGTAGACGATCCAAAGTACGAAGACGACCCAACGAGGCCAGCGAAAGAATAAATGAGTGTCTTGGAACATGACCAGGGAACCAGAGAAGATGATGAAATGAATTCACCGACCGTCTACTCTGTAATAAATCCCATGCTGAGTCAATGGAGAAAATACTAAAGCTGTGGCCCTTCCAAACAATATGGTCAGGAGTCCCTATCATAGGCCGGATGCTGACTGAGTCCCAAATCCGTCCAAGGATCGGCCCACCATTAGGAAAAGCCCAATCCCCATCCTGAATAACAGCTGCGACCTTTGCATTTAAGGGAAGACCTGTGGACAAAAGAGTCCTGAAAGAAAACAAATCACAAATACGCCCCTGCAGCAACTAGTAATCCTGCCAAAGGGAGGTATCACGGCCATCTCCAATGCAAGAGACAAATTTACCCCCACACCAATCCTGACTGTGCAAAATCTTCCTCCAAGACCATAAGGCTCCAAAAGTAACCCGAACCTGCCAAAACGAGCGGCCTCGAAGTAGCACTTTATGAACCCAAGAAGACCATGTGGAGGACTTGTCAGAAAGAAGTCTCCAAACATGCTTCAGAATAACAGCACGATTCCACTCCTTCACTCGCTTAATTCCCAATCCCCCTCCTTCGACGGATAGCAAACCGAATCCCAAGCGACTTTGGCCCCAGAATGAGACAAAGATGTCCCTTTCCAGAGGAAAGCAGTCAGAATACCCTTGATCTTCCGCACCACAGCTGTCGATAATATGAACATAGTGGACCAATAGACCTGGATGGAAAAAAGTACTGACTTGATTAACTGAAGACGACCAGCACAATCTGAGAGCCGCAATCTGGTACTGATGAGAGGCACCCTCAAATATCTAACTAGCAAACTCCCCACCTGAAAACCCAAGATAGCCTGCAACGCTGTTCGGTCCTTATCAGGTACTCTAGAAAAGAATACCTGACTCTTGGCCGAATTCGTCGCTAAACCAGAGAGCTCTGCACACTTCGTAACACTGCATGAACCACCTTGATAGAGCCCACGTCAGCCCTACAAAAGACCATCAGATCATCTGTAAAACAAAGATGAGTGAGAGAGACTTGCTGAAACCTCTAATGATATCAAAAATCAGGCCTCTGAGAAGCCTCCCGGAGAATACCACTCAAACCCTGCATGGCCAACACAAAAAGGTATGGCGACAATGGATCATCCTGTCTAACTCCCCTGGAAGTGGGAAAGAAACCATGAAGCTCTCCATTTAAAGCAACCGAGAAATGTACAGAAGACATGCACGTCACAATCCATCAAACCATATACTCTGGAATACCGATCGTCCTTAAGCCTAAAAGGATGAAATCCTAACTGACAGTATCAAAAGCTTTGCGAATATCCACCTTTGAAGCACACCGGGGAGGTGAGCACCCAAGATGGTAATTATGCATGAGCTCTTGAGTCAATAGAATGGCATCAGAGATCCTCTGACCTGTGACAAAAGCAGACTGTGAACTCCCAATTACATCAGGCAAGACTGTTTGGAACCGATTCATGATCACTTTGGAGATGCACTTGTAAAGTACATTACAACAAGAGATTGGTCGAAAGTTACTCATACTCCTCAGAGACTCAACCTTGGGAACCAAGGCAATCCTAGTGGCATTAACACACTTCGGCATCCGACAAGTTGTGAAAAAATAGTGCACAGCAGCCTTAAACTCCATACTAATAATATCCCAAGCCCTTTTGAAGAACAAAGAGGTATACCCATCCGGTCCTGGAGCTTTATCATCAGGAATCGAGAATAAGGCTGACCTGATCTCATCATCAGTAAGAGGACACACCAAAGAAGGCAGCATCTCCTCAGAAACTGTTCCAGAGAAAAATCGAGAAGCATCTACAAGAGAAGGGTGAGTACGAGCTGTAAGCAATTTCTGAAAATACCTCACAGCTAGATGACCTAAGTCGCCTCGATCTCTAACAATGGTACCATCCTTATCCTCAAGCTAATGAATTCGATTCCTGACTTGTCTATGGATCAGAGACTTGTGAAAGAACTTGGTATTCTGATCCCCCAGAGAAAGCCATTGGATCCTCGACCTCTGTCGAAAGAAAGCCTCTTCATCCCTGCACAACTGGGAACACTGCTTAGCAAAATCCCTCTCAGCCAAAATATACTCTGGGGAAGAAGGGTTCTCATCCAGAGCAGCCTGAGTTGCGGCCCACTGAGCCCTAACCTTAATTACCCTACTATAGATGTGACTAGAGGCCTTGGCATGTCAATTATGTCAGCCTTCCATTTGAAATTTGAATTTCTTCAAAAAATATGAAATGATTAATTAAGTCTTCTTTCCAATGGCACAAGAATCAAGTCATTTTAATATTTCTAGCTCAAGATATGTCCAAAATAGTACTCTGTGCTCATGTCAGCTTCTTCTATTTGTCTTTTAACTTGCATGATAATTTGGACGACCTTGCACTTGAAATTTGAATTTCTTTAAAACATATAAAAAGTTATAAATTGAGTAAGCTTTTCAAAGGCTTAAGAATCAAGTCATTTGGATATTTATAGAGAAATATATGACCAATTGATTGAACATTACTCATGTGTCACATTCCTTGAGTCAAACCTTGTTCTTGAACTTTGGTGCCTTTAACATGTAGTCTTCTCCTTAGCTTCAACACTTCATTTTAGTAAGCCTCTTCTTGATTTTACAATTATTTTAATGATCTTATTCTTGCACATAAATAAACAGATTAGTAAGACCTCAATGAATCAATGCGTGTTGTTATCATTAAAATTATCATTTAGCCTTGGGGCTAACATAATCAAAAGTTAGTTATTTTAGGAAGTATTTTATTTGAGGATTTTAATTCTTTTATTATTTTTAGTTAAATTAAAAATTTTAGTTAGGTTTTCTTGTTGAGGAGGTTCTATGTATTTATTTCATATTTGTTTAGGAGTTGGCTGCTATATACAGGCTTCATAATTCTCCGAAGTCTATACGTTCGTCAACGTATTTTCTAGAAAAAAGTTTTTACTCATGATTTGATTTTTATCTTCTTTTTGTTGGGTTGCCTATCTTCTTCACATGGTGGGAACATCCTCCCAATTAATACCCTCAGAAGTTCTCCTAAGTCTTTGAGTATGTAAAATGCAAAGAGGTGCCATGACTACATAATTTATAAAACAACAGCCTTCCTTCTGCCTCTCCTAGCTGCATGTCCCTTGAACAAAGCTGAGAAATTGAATTCCTTAAGTTACTTGTTCCATAAAAAAGCTAGCGGAGGAGTAATGTAAAAATAACTTTTTAGCACTCTCAAATTTGTTGGAAGCTTGAATGCTTTACAAGAGATCTTATAGCTATAAGAACTTTCAAATTATTTAAAAGGATAACATTTGTTATATGTCTCATAGTTTTTTCTTATGTTGAACCTTGTTGAAGCTTGTGGTGGATGAATTATTTGTTAAAAGCATTTCCCTGTTTATTAACTTTTGTAGTTGGTAATGGCTGATGATCTTGTACAAGAGTATGTTATTGGAACTTATTACTGAAAGACCCACTATTTGAAGAGATACTCCAAATTCTGTTCTGTGTTTATGCCACTAGCTGGATCAATCACGTTTATATTTCCTGGATGATTGTTGGATGTGTGATATGTATTTTGATGTGATTGTACCTTAATTTCGCTGAAACAGATCCAGCCATATTAAGGACGTGTATTAGCCAGTGATGGTAATAGTTTGATCTGTACACATGTTGTGTAATACCTTTTGTACCTTATATTCTACTTATCAAGGTGTTTGATGCCTGAATGGAAATACAAGTTTTATGCTTCAAATGGAAATACATAAGGTGTTTATTAAAATTTAATTGTGTGCCTTCTGTCAATGTGCCCTCTCTTATGACTTCTTCATGTGTTGTATCGTTGCGAGGTTGAATATGAGTACCTCCCTCTCTACAACAACTATGGGCTAGGTCTTACCACGTGTAGTCTGTTGACCCAGGTATGGCAACCCAAGAGGGGGGGTGAATTGGGTTTTTATTTATAAAAGCGGATTTAGAAAACTTTTCTTGAAAATCAAAATTATTTAACTCTTTCTTTAAGAATAAAGGTAAAGAAGATGAAAATAGAATGCAATCAAGAGAATAGAAATGAAGAACAATCACAAGTGCAAGTTAATGTAAAGAGATAGGGATAGAGAGAGTGCAAACTCAATTTACGTGGTTCGGCAAACCTTGCCTACGTCCACGGGTTCCTAGCTCCACGAGCTAAGCTTTCCACTAAGTTGTAGAAATCTTTACAACTTGCTTGATGAACAACCTCACCAAGACTTTTTTCTTCAACTCTTGATAACACCACACCAAGAGTTCTTTTTGATGAACAACCTCACCAAGGCAACTTTCTCTAACTCTTGATAACACCACACCAAGAGTTCTTCTTGATGAACAACCTCACCAAGGCAACTTTCTTCAACTCTTGAAAACACCACACCAAGAGTTCTTCTTGATGAACAACCTCACCAAGGTAACTTTCTTCAACGCTTGATAACACCACACCAAGAGTTCTTCTTGATGAACAACCTCACCAAGGCAACTTTCTTCAACCCTTGATAACACCACACCAAGAGTTCTTCTTGATGAACAACCTCACCAAGGAAACTTCCTTCAACCCTGGATAACACCACACCAAGAGTTCTTCTTGATGAACAACCTCACCAAGGAAAGAGTTCTCTCAAGGATAACTTTTTATCCTTTACAAGAATATCTCACTCTCACCACAATACAAGAACAAGGATAATTTTTACAACAAAAGTACAACTCTCTTCAAAGAGTAGATAAAGAATATAAAAGCTCTCTAGACTTGATATTTCTCTTGTTTTTTTGCTTGATAAATGCTTCTCTTGCTCTTGCTGAATGCATGAGAGAAGGGCTCCTTTTATAGGCAAATGAGATGTACTTAATCAAGTGAAGACACCAACTCCACATTTTCTGCCCACCATAAAAACCGTAATTTTGTCTACCATTTTTGTCAATGCTCCGTTTGAAATTTGAAAATATGCAAAACATAAAAGATCTGAAAATTTGAATAAGCTTTCCAACTCATTAAGAACCAAGTCATTTGGATATCTGTAGCTCAAGATATGGCCAAAACACCATTCGGTGCGCATGTGACTTGATTTTTCTTCCATGTGTCAGTCCACCGACTTGCATGTGTATTATGTCAGCCTTATGTTTGAAATTTGAATTTCTTCAAAGAATATGAAATCTGCTCCATTGAATAATCTTTCCAATTCCACAAGAATCAAGTCATTTGGATATCTTTAACTCAAGATATGGATAAAATATCATTCGGTGCTCAAATGAGTTGATTTTTCTTCTCTGTGTCAGTCCACCGAATTGCATGTCAATTATGTCGGCCTTCCATTTGAACTTTTAATTTCTTCAAAACATATGAAATGTGCTTCATTAATTCCTCTTTCCAATTCCATAAGAATCAAGTCATTTTGATTTTTCTAGCTCAAGATATGTCCAAAAGAGTATTCGGTGCTCATGTCAGCTACTTCCATTTGTCTTTCAAATTGCATGATGATTTGGCCAACCTTACACTCGAAATTTGAATTTCTTTAAAACATATGAAATGTTATAAATTGAGGAAGCTTTCCAAAGGCTCAAGAATCACATCATTTGGAGATTTGTAGAGAAATATATGACCAATTGATTTAATATTACTCATATGATACATTTCTTGAATCAAACCTTGTTCTTAAACTTTGGTGCCTTTAACATGTAGTCTTCTCCTTAGCTTCAACACTCCATTTTAATAAGTCTCTTCTTGATTTTACAATTATTTCAATGATATTACTCTTGCACATAAATAAACATGTTAGTACATCTCAATGAATCAATGTGTATTGTTATCATCAAAATTATCATGTAGCCTTAGGGCTAACAATCTCTCCCTTTTTGATGATGACAAACCATTGATTGCTTTAAAATATAATCTAAAATTAAGAATGAAAATAAAATCAATAATAAACTAAAAGATGGCACTTGTTATGAATATAAGCAATCCAACTATTTCTCCCCCTTTTGTTATCATCAAAAAAAAATGTAATCAAATTAACTACTCCCCCTAAATATATTCTCCCCCTTAACATATGCTACCATTCAAAGAATATCATATAAAAGCAAAATTAAGACATATCCAACATGCCTAATTCTCTTCTAATTATGCAAAATCTATCTTGACTAAGGGGTTTAGTCGTATTTGGGTCTAGAGACTAATTCCCAAACTTGATTTCTCTCAAATTGGTTCAATTCTTCTTGCATAGCCAAAATCCAACTTTTATCATTTTTGGCTTCTTTAAAAGATTTTGGTTCAAATTGAGAGACAAAAGCAAAATGATTAGAAAAGTTCTTAAAAGAAGATCTAGTTTTCATACCTTGTGATAGTTCATCAATAATGAGATCATTAGGGTGAGCTTTTGCATACCTCCATTCCTTTGGTAATTCTTGGAAAGAATCATTTACTTTCTCAAGCTTTTCTTGTTGAAGTTGTAATTCATCTTGGCTCTTTTCATCAAGCCTTGATTCCTTAATTTGCCTTTCTACCTCAACAATATCATCATCTAAATTCTTTAAAGAAATCACATTAGTTTCATCAAATTCAACATGCATAGATTCTTCAATAGCAATAGTCTTTTTGTTAAAAACTCTATATGCTTTACTATGGTTAGAGTAGCCAACAAAAATTCCAACATCGGCTTTTGCATCAAATTTTCCAAGGTTATCCTTAGTGTTTAAAATAAAACATTTTCATCCAAAAACTTTAAGAAAACCAATGTTGGGTTTTCTCCCATTCCAAAGTTCATATGGAGTTTTCTTTATTAAAGCTCTAATATGGACTCTATTGATTATAAAGCATGCGGTATTTAACGGTATCGGCCCAAAAATATTTTGGCATATTATTTTCAAGTAACATGGTCCTAGCCATTTCTTGGATAGTTCTATTTTTCCTCTCAACAACACCATTTTGTTGTGGAGTTCTAGGTGCGAAAAAATTATGTTCAAAACCATTTTCATCACAAAGATTTTCAAATGCAACATTGTCTACTTCACCACCATGATCACTCCTAATGAACACAATAGAATACCCTTTTTTATTTTGGACTCTTTTGCAAATTTTGAAAAAGCTTGTATGGCCTCATTTTTAGTTTTCAAGAATAATACCCAAGTGAATCTTGAATAATCATCTACAATAACAAAAACATAATACTTTCCACCAAGGCTTTGAGTTCTTGATGGTCCAAATAAATTCAAATGAAGTACTTGTAGAGGTTTATTTGTTGAAATAAATTTCTTTTGTTTAAAAGAAGTTCTCACTTGTTTTCCAAATTGACAAGCATCACAAATCTTATCCTTTTCAAATTTTATTTTTGGAAGACCATCAACTAAATCATTTTTAGAAATTTTTGAAATTGTGTCTATGCTAGCATGACCTAATCTTCTATGCCATAACCAAGCATCATGATTAACAATGAAACAATTTTTGTACATGATCATTAACATCAATATCAATTGTATAAATATTACCACATCTATTACTAATAAATAATGTCTTATTGTTACTAACATCCTTAATCACATATCTATTAGGCTCAAAAGCAACAAAATATCCCTTATCACATAATTGACTAATGCTAATCAAGTCATATTTCCAACCATTAACAAGCAAAACATTTTCAATAATAGGTGAAGAAAGGTTACCAATATCATCATGTTCAATTACCCTTCCTTTGGCATTATCACCGAATGTCACATATCCTCCTTTCTTCATGATTAATCTTGAAAACTTGGAGGCATATCCGGTCATATGCCTTGAGCATCTACTATCTAAGTACCACTTGTGTTTGCCACTCCTTTGTTTCTACAATCAATATTCAAAGAGCGACTTTTTGGTACCCAAATGTTCTTGGGTCCTTGGGGGTTAGTTATGGTACTTTTTAAAACCCATATTTGTTTCAAATTAGGATTTCTCTTAATATAGCAAGAATGAACTTTGTGTTCTTTTCTTCCACAATAAGTACATGAATGATTAGGATTATTCCTAAAAGATGCATGAACAAAATAGTTTTTAAAATACTTTTGATTTTGAGTTTTATATCCTATGCCTCTTTTATCAAAAACACACCTTTGGTTTTGTAACATTGAGTTCAAATTTTTTGTGCTTTTTGTAAAACTATCAACAATATTTCTTAAGTCATATTTCCTTTTTCAACATAACATTTTCTTTATTTTCCTTTTTCAACATAACATTTTCTTTCTCCAATTTATCAAAATCCTTTTGCTTTAAAATGTCATTTTCAGTTTTTAATAAATGTATTTGATTTTCCAAACTTTCAAAATCTTTTTGCTTTAAAATTTCATTTTCATTTTCTAAAGCTTCATTTATTTCTACCAACTCTTCTAATTGAGATAACATGATTTTTGACTTCTTTTTGAAAGCATTGATTTTTGAATTTTGCTTATCAACTTGCGCATGTAAATTTTGGAATGCTTCAAGTAATTCATCATATGAAAGTTTAGGATCATAGTTTAGAATACTTACCTCATCTTCACTTAAAGCCATGAAGCACATGTTTGCCACTTCGCAATCTTCTTCTTTCTCCTTCAAGGTGATTTCATGAGTCATGAGAGAACCAATAAGTTCTTCTAATGGTAGTTTGGTGAGGTCTTTTGCTTCTTGAATTGCCATCACTTTTGGCTCCCAAGATTTTGGTAGACATCTAAGAATCTTTCTCACCATTTCAACATTAGAATAAGATTTACCAAGAGATTTCAAAGCATTGACAATATCCGTAAATCTAGTAAACATTTCAGAAATTGATTCATTCGATTTCATCTTAAAAAGCTCATAACTATGAACTAGCATACTAATTTTAGATTCCTTAACTTGACTAGTTCCTTCATGAGTTACTTCAAGTGTGTGCCATATTTCTTGTGCCGTAGAACAAGTAGATATTCTATTAAACTCATTTCTATCTAGAGCACAATACAAACACATTCATAGCTTTAGCATTCAAACTCAATTTCTTTTTATCATCTTCACTAAACTCTTTAGGTTCTTTAAGCATGCTTTCCCCATTTTCAATTTTGGTAGGAACAAAAGGTCCTTCCAAAACAATAGACCACAAATCATAATCAAAAGATTTCAAGAAAATACTCATTCTAGTTTTCCAATAAGAGTAATCACTTCCATTAAAAAATGGAGGTCTAGAGAATAAAAAGCCCTCAACATATGAAGTTGAATTAAAAGTTGCCATAGCTCAAAATCGGTTAAGATTTAAAAAAAATGATCAACCTTGCTTGATACCACTTGTTGACCCAGGTATGGCAACCCAAGAGGGGGGGTGAATTGGGTTTTTATTTATAAAAGCGGATTTAGAAAACTTTTCTTGAAAATCAAAATTATTTAACTCTTTCTTTAAGAATAAAGGTAAAGAAGATGAAAATAGAATGCAATCAAGAGAATAACAATAATAAACAATCACAAGTGCAAGTAAATATAAAGAGATAGGGATAGAGAGAGTGCAAACTCAATTTACGTGGTTCGGCAAACTTTGCCTACGTCCACGGGCTCCTAGCTCCACGAGCTAAGCTTTCCACTAAGTTGTAGAAATCTTTACAACTTGCTTGATGAACAACCTCACCAAGACTTTTTTCTTCAACTCTTGATAACACCACACCAAGAGTTCTTCTTGATGAACAACCTCACCAAGGCAACTTCCTTCAACTCTTGATGACACCACACCAAGAGTTCTTCTTGATGAAAAACCTCACCAAGGCAACTTCCTTCAACCCTTGATAACACCACACCAAGAGTTATTCTTGATGAACATCCTCACCAAGGCAACTTCCTTCAACCCTTGATAACACCACACCAAGAGTTCTTCTTGATGAACAACCTCACCAAGGCAACTTCCTTCAACTCTTGATAATACCACACCAAGAGTTCTTCTTGATGAACAACCTCACCAAGAAAACTTCCTTCAACTCTTGATAACACCACACCAAGAGTTCTTCTTGATGAACAACCTCACCAAGGAAAGAGTTCTCTCAAGGATAACTTTTTATCCTTTACAAGAATATCTAACTCTCACCACAATACAAGAACAATGATAATTTTTTCAACAAAAATATAACTCTTTTCAAAGAGTAGATAAAGAATATAAAAGCTCTCTAGACTTGATATTTCTCTTGTTTTTTTGCTTGATAAATGCTTCTCTTGCTCTTGCTGAATGCATGAGAGAAGGGCTCCTTTTATAGGCAAATGAGATGTACTTAATCAAGTGAAGACACCAACTCCACATTTTCTGCCCACCATAAAAACCATAATCTTTTCTGCCATTTTTGTCAATGCTCCGTTTGAAATTTGAAAATATGCAAAACATAAAAGATCTGTACATTTGAATAAGATTTCCAACGCATCAAGAACCAAGTCATTTGGATATCTGTAGCTCAAGATATGGCCAAAACACCATTCGGTGCTCATGTGACTTGATTTTTCTTCCATGTGTCAGTCCACCGACTTGCATGTGTATTATCTCAGCCTTCTGTTTGAAATTTGAATTTCTTCAAAGAATATGAAATCTGATCCATTGAATAATCTTTCCAATGCCATAAGAATAAAGTCATTTGGATATCTCTAACTCAAGATATGGATAAAACATCATTCGGTGCTCAAATGAGTTGATTTTTCTTCTCTGTGTCAGTCCACCGAATTGCATGTCAATTATGTCGGCCTTCCATTTGAAATTTTAATTTCTTCAAAAAATATGAAATGTGCCTCATTAAGTCATCTTTCTAATGCCACAAGAATCAAGTCATTTTGATTTTTCTAGCTCAAGATATGTCCAAAAGAGTATTCGGTGCTCATGTCAGCTGCTTCCATTTGTCTTTCAACTTTCATGATGATTTGGACAATCTTGCACTTGAAATTTGAATTTCATTAAAACATATGAAATGTTATAAATTGAGTAAGCTTTCCAAAGGCTCAAGAATCATATCATTTGGGCATTTTTAGAGAAATATATGATCAATTGATTGAACATTGCTCATGTGTCACATTCCTTGAATCAAACATTGTTCTTAAACTTTGGTGCCTTTAACATGTAGTCTTCTCCTTAGCTTCAACACTTCATTTTAATAAGCCTCTTCTTGATTTTACAATTATTTCAATAATCTTACTCTTGCACATAAATAAATATGTTAGTAAATCTCAATGAATCAATGTGTATTGTTATCATCAAAATTATCATTTAGCCTTAGGGCTAACAGAGTCAACTTTCTTCTAGAGTGCTCACTAGAAAATACAATAAGGGAATTATACCAGCTGACAATCAGTTTACATTGAAAAATTACAAAGTAATTAGATGGATTTGATACACTTCAGTTGCTATAATCCATTGTTATTCTTTGCTCTTATTGGTGTAAATTACTGACTACATGAATTACAAAGTTGCTAATTACTTGGTATTCTGTAGTATGCTTACTTGTTTGTTATATGGACTTTTGATATATGATAAAGTGTGATTGATTCGAGGATTGATGCTTGTTTTATGAGAAATTTGTTTAATGTGACAAATGATACAAATTATGAATTTCTTAAATTTTTTAAAATACCTATTATATATACTTGGCAGTTAGTAATCACCCAAGTATTTTATATATATATATATATATATATATATATATATATATATATATATATATATATATTAAATACTTGGCAGCTAAAAACTAACAAGTATATATATTTTTTAATTTTTAAAATATTTATACTTGGCGGTCAAAAACTGCCAAGTATAGTTAGGTGCATACTTGGCGGCTAAAAACTGTCTAGTATATATTTTTTAAATTTTTAAAAATATTTATACTTGGCGGCCAAAAACCGCCAAGTATAGTCAGGTGCACATTTGGCGGTGTCATTGGTGGCACTTTAAAAACCGCCAAATATGAGCATTTTTCTTGTAGTGTGTTTGGTTCTCTTTCAATTCTAGATTTTGCTGCTCTCATTACTTCCATTGGAGATCTCATCATCACCAAGAACACAAGCAGAAGCTCTCATCAAATGGAACAACAGCTTCACTTCTTCACCATCTTCTCTTACTTCATGGTCACTCACTAACCTCAACAACTTTAGTAACTGGGATTACATTGTTTGCAACTCCAATGGAACAGTTCCTGAGATAAACCTTTCTGAGTGACTATTCACTTGCCCGTCGGCGACGATGAATAGTAAATCCAATCACTGTTTTTTGCGATTTTGATCACCCTCCGACCAAAATTTGAGGAGGGTCAAGAAGGAAAGTTTACTTAGGGTACTCTGATCTACAACATATGTAAATCTCAAAGGCTAATTTGCCGATCGGACCCTTAAACCCTAAACCCTAAACCCTAAACCCCAGAACCCTAAACCGTAAAACCCTAAATACTAAACCCTAAACTTTTTTTTGGGAAAAATTACGATTTACATAAAAAGAAAAATGAAAGTACAAGATACGAGGGGCATATCTCAAGAAGAGTACCTAGTACTCACAAGTCCAAAAGGAAATAACAAAGCCCAAAGGCCCCAAATAAAACAAACAAAACATAGAGCCAAAGGCCCCAAACAAAACAGAAGACGGGATATTGGCCCAAAACCAACCACAACTAAACTATCATAACCAAAACAACAAAACAAAAGGGCGCATTGGCCCAATCAACAAAAAACAAAAAAAAAGTCCAAGAAACAAAAATAATGATGCAGGCCCAATATGGCACGAAGCTGAGGAGTGATCACATACTTGGCCTCCAAGGTTAGAAGCCGAGAGCGAATCAAAGTAAAAATCTCATCAATCACCGGACGTTGAGTCCGATGATGCTATTGATGCACACGATCATTCCTCTCATACCATAGACAAAAAAAAACTATAGCAGATAAGACCAAACGCGCAAGGATATTTCCAAAATTCTTCCCACCCTGAAGATGAAGAGAAGCCCAATAAAGTAGAGAGAGTCAACCAAAAGATGGCCAAACAATGAGAGTCTTAGCTGAAATCTCCCCCCATACAAAAGACAAGAAAGGACAGCTAAGAATAGACGACCATGAGTCTTATTTGCTGAAGCACAGAGAACACAGCCCAAAAAGGATAACATGCCATGGCACTGTAGATGATCCAAAGTACGAAGACGACCCAATAAGGCAAGCCAAAGAATAACTGATTGCCTACTCTGTAACAATTCACATGCTAAGCCAATGGAGAAAATACCAGAGGTGTGGCCCTTCCAAACAATATGGTCAGGAGACCCCATCATAGGCCAAATGCTGACAGAGTCCCAAATCCATCCAAGGACCAGTCCACCATCAAGAAAAGCGCAATCCCCATCCTGAATAATAGCTGAGACCTTTGCATCTGAGAGTAGACCTATGGATGAAAGAGTCCTGAAAGAAAACAAATCACAAAGATGCCTCTGCCGCAATCAGTAATCCTGCCATAGTGAGGTATCTCGGCCATATCCAATACAAGAGACAAATTTACCCCTACACCAATCTCGACTGTGCAAAATATTCCTCCAAGACCAAGACCATGAGGTTTGAGTTGATGTTCTTCTAATCATGAGAAATTTACATCCACAAACATGCAATTCAACATAGGTTTTGGATATTCATCCTATTGAAAATTTCTAGAGTCGTCTATATGGGCTTGAGTCTCAACAATCCAATGGTCTGGGCCCTTTTGAGTGAGAGATGCCCCCTTAGATTGGAGCCAAAGACTTATCATGCCAATTTTAAATGACTAATTTTGGCAGTTTATGCTCATTGTGTGCAAAAGTGTAGTGATACAAGGACTCATTTTACCAACATGAGCTATTAGAATTTAGTATCCCCATTGGAATCAACTTCTCTTATCCCCAATGGAGTCACCATTGTGGACGGGCTTTCATCCTACCAAAGTGTTTACGACCACGACATTATGTCAAAGCCTCTTTCAAGACTTAAAGGAATAGAAACGAGCAATGGACACGTTTGGAGAATGGAATTACCACCTAATTATTCAATTGGGAATGAATGGGGGTAATTTGATCCCTTGCTTTAGAGCCTAAACTACTCTCATCCCTTTAGAGATGGGTTCAGAAAGTTAGGTACGAGTCATTCGACTCGTTCAGATCAAGATTCGGCCTTCACCAGGAAATACCAAATAATAACAACTCATGCCATTACTTAGCCCACTTAGTGTTGCTCATTTATGCACACATTGTTCATTTTCTCTTCTTTCAGATATGTAAGGTGATTTCATTCATAATAGTTGTATATTCATACGTGGAAAAAAGGAGGAGAATAGATTATGCTTTCATCATACATGGCACTAGGGAAAGAGAATTACAACGATTGTTATTCAATAATAAAATAAATTCTACTTCAAATATTCAATGATGTAAAATATTCCATACATAGCATATTCATGCAAATCAAACATTCAATTCGAGACTCCATAAATAATAAATTCCTCACCATCACATGCGAGTCAATTCAATGCTTATCAAGCCTCTTTCATGGCATTATTCATACATCCATTAATGAATTAAAATTCAATACTAATCTGCAATCTAGAATGGCAATCTAGCCTAGATTTGATAATTCTATCATAGCATTCTAGCCTATTGCTATTCTAGCATAATTCATATTAATTCACAATTTCATGACATTTCTAGCCTAAACATGGATATCATGGCATTTTCCAACCTAAATCAAACAATGGAAATAAGACAAGGATATTCTAGGCCAATTCAAACAATCAAGGGGCAATATAGTAATTCTTTACCTATTATATGTTATTTCCTAGCATGCTTCAAAGCAATTATAAGTCTTCGTAGTAAATCTCGAGTGTTTTTGAAGTGTCATATGTCATGCATACAGAAGGTTAATACTTTTGACGTATACTTACATATGTAAGCTCGTGAAATAAATCATCAATAAGCTAAGAACAATTTGCAAGATGCATATTGGCGGTAATAGCTTTTCATTTTCTAAGAGCTCGATATCAATTTTGTTATCTTGGTAAGACCTATTCTGGGAGCTCTTATAAAAGTTTCTTAGATTTTTAAGAAGTGATTATTTACTCTAAAATGCAAGTCTTTTCTTATTGCCAAAATGGAAAGCATTTAGCATTAGAGTATCAATTTTGGTCTCCTTTCAGTAAAGTTAGGGGAGCGAGCATTTGTTTTACGATATGATCTGGGGCAGTAATCTAGGAACTTTTGGATTCTTAGCCACTTGAAAACTTGTTGATTTAAGATTGAATTGTGTTGAAGTAACTTGAAGAATATTTGCTAGAATGCATTTAATCTCTTATTTTATTTTTCTGGCTGGATGGGAGGAAAGTGGATATCCTGACATAATTAGTTTGTTTTTGAAAGGGCCGCTAGTCACAAGCCCAATTACCATCAATTGTGACAAAGCATTTACTTGTTTTAGATATCTTTAGTAAATGCGGAATC
Source organism: Boswellia sacra (assembly GCA_013180625.2). Classification (NCBI taxonomy): domain Eukaryota; kingdom Viridiplantae; phylum Streptophyta; class Magnoliopsida; order Sapindales; family Burseraceae; genus Boswellia; species Boswellia sacra. Next base: position 84,194 of record SNVD02005200.1, read on the forward strand.
AAAAAGACATGTTCCATGTGCTTGCACACACCATATCCGAACTTGTGTTATATTTGCATATATGAATATCAAGTTGCTTATACAGTTATACATTTAACTTTTAGGTTCTTGAGCTGTAATTGAATCATACATTGCCATAACTGATTTTCACCATTAATTGTTTTCTCCTTTCGGTAATTGTCATCTGAGCAGGTGAGCTGATGCATGTAAAAGGTTCTGTTATGTCAATTCGAAGTGTGAGCCAACGAAGGAGGATATAGTTGCCAAGGTACCAAGTGCAAAACAAACGCCACCCATCAAAATTTGAATTTTCTTCTTTATTAATATGTTATGATTGACTTCCTAGGTCTTGTATATGTTTTTCCAAGAATTTGAGATGTTTTTGTTTTCATGAGAATCGCATTTAAAAAAGAAAAAAAATGATTTTGAACTTTCAGAATACGACTTTTGACTATACGGGTGTTTGGTTTGAGCACATGTTTCTCTGTAATAGGGCTAACAGAGAAACATGTCAGCAAGATGTAATTATAACCACAGAGAGAAATAAATGGATATGCACTTTTGTATCAAATATTGGAAGTTAAATAGGTTGTTTTTTCTTAGAATGTATTCAAAATGTTTGCAAATGATGACAATGAGGTTTCACTAGGCTCTAGTTTTACTCTGCAGCAGCTTTATGGGGCTAAGGACCTAATTTCTTCCTATGGTATGCAATACTATGCAAATCAAGTGTAGCCACTTTTGCACAAGAATTGCCACGTTTGAATGTGTCCTCTTCCATAATCACGAACCCAAAAAATTTCTCACTCTGCTAAGACTCGAAAATTTTACAGAATTGTTCTGTACATCCACACAAGTCGTATAAGATAGTCATGTGGGCCCGTTGTTCGCACTAGGGTTAGGTTCATTTTAAATTCTATCTTGTGATTAATTCTATAAATCAATTAGATTGAATTGGCCTTTGATATAGTTTATTGGATTTTTGTTCATGGATAGACACAATCTATTTGGAGAATTTTAAATATTAAACACTCCGGATCAGTGGTCACTTCATATTAGGGGTGGGAATTTATGACACGACACGCGAACACGACACGAATATGAGACACGATTAATAAATGGGTCGGATTCGTGTTGAAGGTGTTCAACACACCAACCCATTTAATGACACGAATAGTTAAATATATTTTATCTATCCTTAATATGTAAGTTCATTCAATGATATAAATTATTACCTACTTACAACATATATATTATAAAACTAAATTTTTTATATTATAAAATAAATTAATTTATAAAATAATAAATTATGATGATTTTAATAATATTTTATACTAACAAAGGTTTATATTGTAAAAATAATTTTAATTGATTTAAATATATATAATATAATATATTATGCATAACTAGGTTAAACAATTAAGTAAATTATGTGAATTAAATATGACACGAATACGATACGTGGGTAACACGTTTAATAACCGTGTCAGATCCGTGTTTCATGTTTTGACATGAATAATTAAATGGGTTGACACGACACGACATGAATTCCTCCCTACTTACTTCATATTAATGATTGCAGGCTAATTTCAAAATCACCGCATCAATAATATTAAACAACTATCAACTTACACTAAAATTTTAAGCAAGTTGCCCTATAACCCATCAACAATTACAATTGCGAATGCGATAAAAAAATTTAGAATCCCAACATAATCGTTGACAAATTTTATAACCTTTGACTGAAAAATTAACATTTACCCTTATTCAATAAATTTTGTAGTATTGAATATTTTATATAATGTAAATTCTATGAAACAAAATATGTTAATATTAAATAAATAATTAATATTTATATGAAATAAATATGATATAAACATTATATATTTAGGGCTTAGTTGAAATCTGAAAGTTAATTTATAACGCAATTTCGGAAACCTCTTGGGCCGATAGGAAATTTCCCCTATTAATTGCGGAAATTTACACCTAAAAGTAGATAGAATTTGAGTTCTCCAAATCGGAAAAACACAACAAAATTCGTCCATCATTATGTGTGTATATAGTATGTAATGTAATAAATTAAAATTTCTCAGCCATCTATATCACTTTGGAGACAAGCAAAGAAGGTCGTTTCAAATTTAATTTCTTCCTAAAAGTTTATTTATTTATTTGTATTGCAGCTTTTATTAGAAGAAGATAAAAAAAAAGTTATTTAAATAATCAATAAAGTGAGAAATTAGTTTTAAAAATAAAAACTCTACTCGGGACTGTTGTTAAGAATTCAAAAACTATTATTAAAAGTTGCGAAATTAAAAATGTATTTAGGGCTTAATTATTGTTATGATTGTCACAACATAGTAATAAGTGATGTTTTAGAAATACATTACAATGGACGTGGAAATGCTTTCATCTAAGTCTTGGTCAAATTTGTGTGAAGGGTGGAAATATCAAATTCAACGTTGCCTCCCTTGGAAGTTTAATATAAGTTGAAAGCGTTTACTTAGAAGCCTCTGGTGAAGGTGAAGTGCTTTTAACCAATTACCATGCACCAAAACAAAAACAAAGAAACATGTTTATAGTAAAAAAGAGAAAAACAAGCTTGGTATTCGTGAGGCAGACTAAATGGACCACTGTAGCCTTTTTTAATTGTTATGAAGACTTTGATGCACCCTAGTTGCGATATACTGTGAATAAAAAAAAAAAAGAAAAAGAAAAAATAGCACTAACCTGTTGTTATGATTTCCTTTCATGAGAACTCTCTTTTCCTGTCATAAGAGTGTAACCCAGATGATCATCAAACACTTTGTTGAAACTACAAGTATGATCAGATCAACTTGGAAGACTTGTTCGGTTCTCTTTCAATTCCAGATTCTGCTGCTCTCATTACTTCCATTGAAGATCGCATCATCACCAAGAACACAAGCAAAAGCTCTCATCAAATGGAAGAACAACTTCACTTCTTCACCATCTTCTCTTACTTCATGGTCATTCACCAACCTCAATAACTTCTGCAACTGGGATTACATTGTTTACAACTCCAATGGAACAGTTTCTAAAATAAACCTTTCTCGAGTGACTATTCACTTGCTCGACGACGGCAGATAAATAGTAAATCCGATCACTGTTTTTTACGGTTTTGATTGCCTTCTGACCGGAATTTGAGGAGGGTCAAGAAGGAATGTTTACTCAGGGTACTTTGATCTACAACATATGTAAATCTCAAAGGCTAGTTTGCCGATCGGCTCCCTAAACCCTAAACTTTTTGTTTTTGAGAAAAATTACTATTTACATAAAAAGAAAAACGAAAGTACAAGATACGAGGGGTATACCTCAAGAAGAGTACATAGTACTCACAAGTCCAAAGGGAAATAACAAAACCCAAAAGCCCCAAACAAAACAAACGAAAAATAGAGCCTAAGGCCCCAAACAAAACAAAAGATGGCGCATTGGCCCAAAACCAACCACAACTAAACTATCATTACCAAAACAACAAAACAAAAGGGCGCATTGGCCCAATCAAAAAAACAAAAAACAAAGTTCAAGAAATAAAACTAATGATGTACGCCCGATATGGCACGAAGCTAAGAACAATTTGCAAGATGCATATTGGCGGTAATAGCTTTTTGTTTTCTAGGAGCTCCATATCAATTCTGTTATCTTGGTAAGACCTATTCTAGGAGCTCTTATAAAAGTTTCTTAGATTTTTAAGAAGTGATTTTTTACTCTAAAATGCAAGTCTTTTATTATTGCCAAAATTTAGAATCCCAACATAATCGTTGACAAATTTTATAACCTTTAACTGAAAAATTAACATTTACCCTTATTCAATAAATTTTGTAGTATTGAATATTTTATATAATGTAAATTCTATGAAACAAAATATGTTAATATTAAATAAATAATTAATATTTATATGAAATAAATATGATATAAACATTATATATTTAGGGCTTAGTTGAAATCTGAAAGTTAATTTATAACGCAATTTTGGAAACCTCTGGGGCGGATAGGAAACTTGCCCTATTAATTGCGTAAATTTACACCTAAAAGTAGATAGAATTTGAGTTCTGCAAATCGGAATAAAACAACAAAATTGGTCCATCATTATGTGTATATATAGTATGTAATGTAATAAATTAAAATTTCTCAGCCATCTATATCACTTTGGAGACAAGCAAAGAAGGTCGTGTCAAATTTAATTTCTTCCTAAAAGTTTGTTTATTTATATATATTGCAGCTTGTACTAGAAGAAGGTAAAAAAAAAGTTATTTAATTAAATAATCAATAAAGTGAGAAATTAGTTTGAAAAATAAAAACTCTCGGGACTGTTGTTAAGAATTCAAAAACTATTATTAAAAGTTGCGTAATTAAAAATGTATTTAGGGCTTAATTATTATTATGATTGTCACAACATTGTAATAAGTGATGTTTTAGAAATACATTACAATGGACGTGGAATTGCTTTCATCTAAGTCTTGGTCAAACTTGTGTGAAGGGTGGAAATATCAGCTTCAACTTTGCCCCCCTTGAAGTTTAATATAAGTTGAAAGCGTTTACTTAGAAACCTCTGGTGAAGGTGAAGTGCTTTTAACCAATTACCATGCACCAAAACAAAAACAAAGAAACATGTTTATAGTCAGAAAGAGAAAAACAAGCTTGGTATTGGTGAGGCAGACTAAATGGACCATTGTGGCTTTTTTTAATTGTTATGAAGACTTTGATGCACCCAAGTTGCGATATAATGTGAAAAAAAAAAATACGAAAAAGAAAAAATAGCACTAATCCATTGTTATGATTTTCCTTTCATGAGAACTCTCTCTTTTCCGGTCATAAGAGAGTAACCCAGATGATCATCAAACACTTTGTTGAAACTACAAGTACGATCAGATCAACTTGGAAGACTTGTTCGGTTGTCTTTCAATTCCAGATTCTGCTGCTCTCATTACTTCCATTGAAGATCTCATCATCACCAAGAACACAAGCAGAAGCTCTCATCAAATGGAAGAACAGCTTCACTTCACCATCTTCTCTTACTTCATGGTCACTCACCAACCTCAACAACTTCTGCAACTGGGATTACATTGTTTGCAACTCCAATGGAACAGTTTCTGAAATAAACCTTTCTGGAGTGAACATCAATGGTAGTCTCTCCGAATTCAACTTCACTGAATTTGCAACTCTCACTCGCTTTGACCTCAGCCGCAACAACCTTGATGGACCAATACCATCTGCCAGTGGAAGCCTGTCCAAGCTTACTTTCTTAGACTTGAACACCAACTTTTTCGATGGCATCATATCTTTGGAGATAGCAAAGTTAGCAGAGCTTCGGTATCTTATTCTTTTTAATAACTTTCTCAACGGTACAATCCCTCATCAAATTAGCAATCTTCGGAAGGTATGGTACTTAGACCTTGGAGCAAACTTTTTAGAATCCCCCGACTGGTCTAAATTTTCAGCCATGCCCATGTTGAAACTCCTTAGCCTTTACTTAAACGAACTTCATTTTGAATTTCCTTCTTTCATAGTAAGATGCAGGAACTTGACGTACCTTGACTTGTCATTGAATAAGTTGACTGGCCAAATTCCAGAACTGGTATTTACCAATCTGGGCAAACTTCAATACCTCAATCTCAGTGATAATCTATTTCAAGGACCATTGTCACCAAATATTTCCAGGCTTTCCAATCTCATTGAACTTCGTTTAGCAAATAACAAGTTTAGCGGTCCAATCTCTGAGGATATTGGTTTATTGTCTGAGCTCCAAACGATTGAATTGTTTAACAATTCATTTACTGGGCAGATCCCATCTTCTTTAGGCCAACTCAAAAAGCTTCAGAGACTTGATCTTCGAATCAATATCTTAAGCTCTACCATACCTCCGGAGCTCGGTCTTTGTGCTAATCTTACATACCTGGCCCTGGCTGTGAACAAACTCAGCGGAGGCTTACCTTTATCCTTATCAAATCTTCAAAAAATATCTGAAATTGCTTTGTCTGATAATTTTCTCTCTGGTGAAATCTCGGCTCGTCTCATTGCCCGTTGGACCGAATTGGTCTCACTGCAACTTCAAAACAATTCCTTTACAGGCAAGATTCCTCCTGAAATTGGCCTATTGACACAGCTTAGACTCCTTTTTCTGTGCAAAAATAAACTCACTGGTCCGATTCCACCAGAGATGGGAAACTTGAAAAACCTAATCAATTTAGACATCTCTGAAAACCAGCTTTCAGGTCCAATTCCTATCACAATGTGGAATCTCACAAGCCTTGTTGACCTACAGCTTTTCTCCAATAATCTCAATAGCACAATTCCACCAGAGATTGAAAACTTGGCTTCGTAGGAGACTCTTGATCTCAGCAGAAATCAGCTTCACGGAGAGTTGCCAGAGAACATTTCTCGCCTCCGCTCTTTAACATCAATCCTTTTGTTCACTAATAACTTCTCAGGCAGCATTCCTAAGGATTTTGGCCGGTACAGTCATTTGGCCTCTGTTAGCTTTTCTAACAACAGCTTTTCTGGATAATTACCCCCCGAATTGTGCAGCAGTTTTGGTCTTGAATATTTTACAGTGAATCACAACTTTTTTACTGGGTCATTGCCGGCTTGCTTGCGTAATTGTACAAATTTAAGTAGACTCCGGCTTGATTGGAACTACTTCACAGGTAATATCGCAGAAGCATTTGGAGTTTGATGGAAATAGGAGCATCTAGAGTATTCTGTAAACAGAGAGAATTGCAACTGAGTCTTGTGTTATTGATTGAATAAATAGGAAAATTCTATGATAGTGGTAAAAAAGAATCTCAGTATCAATAATGGAATAAAAATAGGCCATTAGATTAGATCAATGGTCTATAATAATTGAAATAGCTGCTTTCATCAAGGAAGAAATTAAAAGTGTATCTTATGAAGATATGATTGTACCCAACCTCTTTGAAGAAGAGGACATTGTTTATGTTTCAAAGTTTAATGTAATTAAAAATAATTTTACTTACTTTTTTGATGTCTTTCCTAGTGGTGTTGTGCATCATAATTTGTATTTTACTAGCATATTTGAAATTCATGCCATTCAAACTCATTACATTAATCTTGGTATAATCGAAAAACCTAAGAACATACGCATTACACTTGCTACAACTCCTTAAGAGACAGATAAATTTGAAAAATTATTAAAGAAACATGAAGAAGTCTTCGCCTAATCTTATGACGACATGCCCGAAATCAACAGAAGCATCACTGAGCATACAATTTTGACGTATTCGCATGTGAAGCCGGTTAAGCAGAAGTTAAGAAGAATGAGGCCAGAGTGGGCTCAGAAAATCAAAGATCAAGTCTCTAAACAAATTGAAGCCAAGTTTCTAGAAGTGGTGAAGTATCCGGAATGGTTAGCCAACATTGTGTCAGTACCAAAGAATGATGGAAGGGTCCGAATGTGTGTAGATTACTGAGACTTGAACAAGGCCTCACCAAGGATGATTTTCTATTGCCTCTTATTGATGTGTTGTTAGATAGCACTGTCGCCAGTGTGATGTTCTCTTTTATAGATAGGCTTTCTAGATATAATCAGATAATGATGGCCAATGAAGACAAGATGGAGACAACCTTCATTACAGAATGGGAAACTTATTGCTACAAGGTGTTGCCCTTTGGTTTTAAGAATGCAGGGGCTACTTACCAACGAATGGTGACAATGCTATTCCATGATATGATGCATAAGGAGATAGAAGTTTATGTAGATGACCTAATGGTGAAGTTCGAGACTCGAGAGGTTCACCTTTAAGCCTTAGACAAATTCCCATAAAGGGTGAAGAAATACAAGCTACGGCTAAATCCAAAAAAGTGTGCCTTCGGAGTTACCTTGGGGAAGTTGCTGGGATTTGTAGTTGGTAAGAAAGGGATAGAAGTGGATCCAGATAAGGTGAAGGCCATTACAGAAATGGCACCACCTAAGATCAAAAAAAGAAGTTCGAGGGTTTTTGGGGAAGATCCAGTACATTAATGGATTCGTCGCTAAACTAACAACCGTTTGTGTGCAGATCTTTAGGCTTTTGAAGAAGAATCAGCTAGTAGAATAGGACTGGCTGTGTCTCTTGCTGCTCCACATCAGGTCTAACAAGGGAACTAAGACCAGCAGGAGGTGGAGCTGATGGACCCTCGGGAGATGGAGTGGATGGACCCTCAGGAGATGGAGTGGATGGACCCCAGGAGGTGGAGCTGATGGACCCTCTGTCGAAAGTGGCTCAATGGTCTCAATGGCAATAATGGAGCATCCACAGCTATTGCCCAAGCCAGATGTGCACCTCTCCGGAAGCCAACTACATCAGCGAGCCTTATACACCACTCGGTCTGCTGCTCCTCCTCAGACGGCTCCAGAAGGATGAGTGGACAACCTTGCGTCAACAAATAATCCATCGTGTTAAATAGTTAATGTGGTGTGAACAAAAACAAAACAATTTCATAAGATAGGGGATCCATACGTACCAACCTCCTGACCTGTAGTACATCATGTTTGACTATGTGTTGGGACGGGATCTTAATTGTCTCCCACTTCAACAACTACAGTATCCTCCTCTCACAATCCCTCAGCACTCGCCCAAAAGCGTGCCAATGTATGGCACAGCCTCGTACAACCAAACCTTAATAACATAAGGGTTATTTAGTGACACTATTTACTAAAATTTGTACGCTCAATAAAGAAATAAACACGTTAACACTCATGTTTTGCAGTATGTACCTGAAAAGCATACGGGCACCCTTCTAAGTTATATTTCTCTACCTGCTTGGTCTTCGCTTGGGCTTGCTTCTTGTAATTACCTAACCTCTCGGCCAAAGCCTTCTTCATTTCACTAAGTGTCTTATCAAAAGACACCGAACCCCGTGGATAATTATTAAAATTATCCAGTGTGTTGATAAAATTCAAAAGGGCACGAGAGACAAGTCGGCGTCGATCCTATGTCATGAAAAACCGCTCGAGCACGTAGTACAATGCTAGCTTCACAACATCCTCGTCTGGCATACGAGACACATTCAAATGCTGAAGTCTGTCATAGAAATCCTTAAGCTCCATGTCCTGGCCATCGAAGTATGTATCCAACAAAGGGCACGGATTCAACACAGTCGGTATTGGCGGTACCGTGGAAGCAAATCTTAATTCGGTTACAAAACCGAACTCGTGGGCAGAAAAACGAATCAGTCTTCTTGGAAGAAAGGAAAAAATAGATATAAGATGACAATAATGGTAACAAGAAAATAACTATAAATACCATATGCTCAAAACTAAGATTTTGTAACTATATTGTAGTTGAAAACCAAATTTTTACCTTGAATAAGGAACCACATCTCCTGATTGTACCCCACGGTATTAACCTCCCACTAAAGCACATGGTGCACCAACTGAGATGGAAAGGACAGCCGACGGATGTCTAGGATAAATCCAAAACATGTATCATGAAACATGTCTTTTTGCCTCGCAGTTAACGTCACCTGAATCCATTGTATACAGTCCAAATTCATCAGTCATTTGCTTCAACCTACAAATACAAGGCCGTTATAGTTAAATATGATGCAAAAAGGCAAAAAAAAAAAAGGAGAAAACAAGCAAACTACCTAAACGCTCGACACGACTCGACAAGACTCAACACCGCTCAACACAACTGGACACACTCTTTGTGTCGAGTGTCGAATTGTATGTAGAAAACTCCGACAGTCGTCGTCGTCTACCTAGCGACAAAATCAGTCGATTTTCACAGTTTTCATACACATCAAACAACATAAATCATATAATAACACTAGATTTATCCCTAAAAACACAGAATAAGTTCACAAATCCGATGGAAACTCAAATCCCTAATTTCCCTAAAAAGCGTCGAGTGTCCCTAGAAAAATCCGGCACGTGTCATCATCTACCTCGCGACGAAACCAGTCGATTTTCACAGTTTTCATACATATCAAACAACAGAAATCACATAATAACACTAGATTTATCCCTAAAAACACAGAATAAATCCCTAATTAAGATTTCCTAAAAACTAAACTAAATCAAATCTAACTAAACAAAAAACATCCAAATAAATGTCTGAAACAACAAAAAATCTGACAATAAACGTACCTCAATGTTGATGGTGGCTTCTCTCTGCGTCCTCTTGCTTCTATCCTTAGTCGATGCTGCGTCTCTTTGCGCTTCGAGAGTTGTTGAGGGGTTTCAAAAATATTTGTGTGAAGCAGGAAATGTTGGTCAAGTGTTATGTTTAAACCCTAAGGGTCAAATTCTTGTGGCAGGTGTTTAGCTTCGCGTGTCGAGTGTCGAGTTAGTGTGTCGAGTGTCAAGTTAGTGTGTCGGGTATATGTGTCACGCTAGTCGATTGTCGAAAGTTGTCGGATCCATTCACGACATGTCGGATGGTAGTGTCAAGTGTCTGGCTTCGAGTGTCGAGTGTCAATTTCGTGTCGAGCGTCGGTCATTTTGCATTGCGCGTCGAGTTATTTGTCGAGTGTCGAGCGTCGAGGGTCTTGTGTCGAGTGTCGTCGAGCATTTGGGCAGAACATTCGTTTTTGTGGCTTTTGTAAGCAAATACGTAATGATTTTTTTGCCAACAAACCTTATATGACTAAACGTCAGACACGAATATTTAGTTTAACGAATATTTAGCAAATACGTAATGTAAACAAAGACAACGTACATGACTGAATGTCTCATACATAACTGTTGTATACAATGACAAAATCAAACACCCGAAAGTTATTAATTTGAACAAGCCACAAATTACAATAAAAAAATAGACTATGTTGCTTACATCAAACAAATAATATTACAAAGACAAAATAACTCATTCCCTTTATTTGGTATACATCATCCCTTATCATGAAGTGGAACTAGGTTTTGGCAAGTTTGACGATTATGCCCAGAACTTTCATAGCGCCCGCAATTTCGAGACAAACTAGACTCACCGACAGAAGGGATTCGATTCCTCCGAGGACGATTTGCTAGTCTCCTCATGACTGGCGGGAGAACCACTCTACTACGAACCTCCTCAGGAACCACCCAATCCTCACTAACTCCAACAGGAACAACTGGGAGAGCATATGCATGTAGTAATTGTTAGCCCTAAGGCTACATGATAATTTTGATGATAACAATACACATTGATTCATTGAGATTTACTAATATGTTTATTTATGTGCAAGAATAAGATTATTAAAATAATTGTAAAATTAAGAAGAGGCTTATTAAAATGAAGTGTTGAAGCTAAGGAGAAGACTACATGTTAAAGGCACCAAAGTTTAAGAACAAGGTTTGATTCAAGGAATGTGACACATGAGTAATGTTCAATTAATTGGTCATATATATCTCTATAGATGTCCAAATGATGTGATTCTTGAGCCTTTGGAAAGATTCTCAATTTATAAGATTTCATATGTTTTAAAGAAATTCAAATTTCAAGTGCAAGATTGCTTAAATTGTCATGCAAGTTGAAAGACAAATGGAAGCAGCTGACATGAGCACCGAATACTCTTTTGGACATATCTTGAGCTACAAAAATCAAAATGACTTGATTCTTATGGCATTGGAAAGAGGACTTAATGAGTCACATTTCATATTTTTTGAAGAAATTCAATTTTCAAATGGAATTCCATCATAATTGACATACAATTCGGTGAACGGACACAGAGGAGAAAAATCAACTCATATGAGCACCGAATGATGTTTTGTCCATATCTTGAGATAGAGATATCCAAATGACTTGATTCTTATGGAATTGGAAAGATAATTAAATGGATCACATTTCATATTCTTTGAAGAAATTCAAATTTCAAACGGAAGGCTGACATAATACACATGCAAGTCGGTGGACTGACACATGGAAGAAAAATCAAGTCACATGAACACTGAATTGTGTTTTGGCCATATCTTGAGCTACAGATATCCAAATGATTTGGTTCTTGTTGCGTTGGAAAGCTTATTCAAATGTACATATCTTTTATGTTTTGCAGATTTTTAAATTTCAAACAAAACATTGACAAAAATGGCAGACAAGATTACAGTTTTTATGGTGGGCAGAAACTTTGGAGTTTTTTTTTTTTTTTTTGTAACTGAGGTGTCCGGGCCAGCTTACGCGCACCACAACTAATCCTCGGGGGAGACTAGCGCGACCACAACCCACTGTCATGATCTCCCGCTTACCTCATGGGGAGAGGCCATTGTGGAGATTCGAACCCAAGACCTCATAGTTGGCCTTACCAACTCTTTCCTGGGCCGCCCTTGCCACTTGAGCCAGCCCATTGTGGGTGTCTTCACTTGATCAAGTTCATCTCATTTGTCTATAAAAGGAGCCCTTCTCCCATTCATTCAACAAGCATCTATCAAGCAAAAAACAAGAGAAATATCAAGTCTAGAGAGCTTTTATATTCTTTATCTACTCTTTGAAGAGAGTTATACTTTTGTTGTAAAAATTATCTTTGTTCTTGTATTGTGGTGAGAGAGAGATATTCTTGTAAAGGATAATAGTTATCCTTGAGAGAACTCTTGGTGTGGTGTGATCAAGAGTTGAAGGAGAAGCCTTGGTGAAGTTGTTCATCAAGAAGAACTCTTGGTGTGGTGTTATCAAGAGTTGAAGAAAGTTACCTTGGTGAGGTTGTTCATCAAGAAGAACTCTTGGTGTGGTATTATCAAGAGTTGAAGGAAAAAGTCTTGACGAGGTTGCTCATCAAGTAAGTTGTAAAGATTTCTACAACTTAGTGGAAAGCTTAGCTCATGGAGCTAGGAGCCCGTGGACATAGGCAAGGTTTGCCGAGCCACGTAAATTGAATTTGCACTCTCTCTATCCCTATCTTTTTACATTAACTTGCACTTGTGATTGTTCTTTATTTCTATTTTCTTGATTGAATTCTATTTTCATCTTCTTCACCTTTATTCTCAAAGAAAGAGTTAAATAATTTTGATCTTTCAAGAAAAGTTTTCTAAATCAGTTTTCATAAATAAAAGCCCAATTCACCCCCCCTCTTGGGTTGCCATACCTGGGTCAACAGTAATGTTTTAGTTGTATACCAATGGGCATAATAATCATGGCACGTAAGTAGATTCATATGTTTGCATACAGCTAATACATGTGCACATGAAAGTTAGTCAAGATCAAAAACCAAGCTCATGCATGTCAACAACGCTAACATGGTCGTTGCCTCTAACCTCATACATAGTAAGAGATATACCACTAACCCTCATACGTTCTACCTCTTTTAAACTCTTCTCCATCAACTTGTTAGCCCAGAGCGAGAGATGTGATTCTGAGTTAGCAAACAGCTGTCAATGCTTATAGAACTATTTCTATAAGTTGGCTCGAAAATAATAAGCTAACAATGTCATCGGGAGGAATCGATGGTTTCGCAAGCAGCTGTTCATCGACTCAACTGTATTTGTTGTCATTATGTTATACCGTCGATCATGAAACTGTGAATGTGCCCATTTCTCGACTCCAATCTCTCAACGATAAGTTACTGCTACTGGCATATGCGATTCAATTTATCGCATATGATAGTTGAAATCAGCACAGTGATATGTCCTTGCAGCTCGGTAGTATAATTCCAACAAAGTCTTGTCCTTGAATGTTGCCTTCAAGTTACCCTTCAGATGATGAGTGCACAATCTATGTAGTGCATAAGGAAAAACTGCTAGAACAACGCATTCAATACTACGATGACTGTCAGAAATAAAGACAAGATCTCAAACATTTTGTACAACATGATCACACAACTATCTCATGAACTAGTTCTACGAGTCATCATTTTCAGAATGCCCAATTCCAAATGCCAAAGGGTATATTTGTTTATTTTCATCCATACAAGAAGCCAAAATATTGTACCTCTATATTTCCTTTCGAAAAAGAATCGTCAACTACGATAAATGACCTAATTGATAATGCAAATCTAAAATAGAGGCCCCATACTCATGAAAAAGTATCTAAAATGGTTGTCATCATCAGTTTATGTTGTCCTCAGGTTTGCTTTCTCAATCATGTACATGTACTGGGGGAGTAGTGTGAATGATTCCTCATGAGATCCGTGAAGTTCTCGCGAAGCTGCCTCCTTTGCCCTCCATGCCTTGTTGTATGTGATATCAACACCCAATGACTTCTGAACATCAAACATAATATTCTTCGGACGATATATTCTCGATGCCTTAACGAATTTGCTCTTAATATGTTTGTCAATGACATGTTCAATTGCCTGTTTGTGAATTGGGTAAAGTCCAGCTCCAGAGCATGTGTGGTGGTTCTTATACTTTTTCACTTGGAAGAAATGTGAGTCGGCCACCTTTATGGCACATAAACACCATTTGCAAGATTCAGTCCGGTAGACAACCTCAGACCTTGTTGCATTGGAGTTCCTCACCTTGAATTGAAAGTTCCATCTTAATACCAAAATCGATAACTTCTCATGAAGCTCCGTTTTGCTGTTAAACATCTGCCTAACCCCAACCTCAATCCCGTCAACTACAAACGATGAGGCATCATAACCATCTGTGGAAGGTGGATGCACAATAGGCGGCATCCACCTAAATGTGTTAGCCGGACAGCTGTCATTCTCAAAGCCCACATTACCTTCTTCATGTCTGCGATTTGCATCCACTCTCGACTCATTATTCAAAAATGGATCTTGCTAATGTCCATATACTGGAGGAGTAGGTGTAGAGTGAATTAGAGGAGGCAGGGTAGGTATGGAGTGAATTGGAGAAGGCACGATAAACGGTACATCCTGATTCACATCATTCAAGATCTTTCGTTCTCCCTCATTATCAAAATGTGAACTGTCTATGTCGTGGCCATCAATAACAAAATCGTTCAAACCCTCAACATCATTCTCAGTAGGAATAGTGCAATCATCATTGTTATCGTCAACATGCGCACTAAAATCATCACTACCATCATCATTATCTTCGTAATCTTTATCACCACTATCGTCATCATTAATATCATCACTATTATTTAGACTTTTAAACTCTCTAATGCTGTCAAGATGACGTACCAATCTCAATGGCATCGACGAAGGCACCCCTTCTTTGTTTTCAAATAACACCCCAACTAACTCATGCCCTGCATGCCTTGAACACTGCTCAAACTCAATGCCAATGTCATCATTAAATTGTGGTTGTGCATAAATAAGAGTAGACTCACTTAATTGGTTGCTTCCACTTGCTAAACGAAACAAAGAGGGATGAGAAGATCTTTGTCGCCTACGTACTGCATCGGATCCTGACCTGTGTCTTTGTTTCTCCCTATCTTTAAGTTTCACAACTAATGGTGTATATGATTGTTGATCCTCCAAACAATGTTGTACAAAAAAACAAACATCATTATCAGTCTTAATACGAATCAGCATTGGCAGAACACCCTTACAAGCAAATTGAACCTCTAAACTCATGTTATGCTTACGAAGATCCTAACCCATTTTAGTACTAATACAGTCAACCAACTCATTATAGGTAGCACACCTACAAATTATCAAGGGCTTCCCCATCCCACCGGTATACAAATAACCACCGTTCTCTTGCATAGTCCAAGAATCATTGTATACAATAAGTATGCGTGAAGTTTTCATTTCCTACTAATAGAGACATACCATATAAGGTCTGTGGACAAAAAATAATTACGAAATTACTTACAAAAGTCACAAAAATGAATGTTCTGTCTAACGCTCAACGACACTCGACAAAAACCCTCGATACTCGACAAATAACACTCGACACATGAACTCAACGAAATTTGCATCTGACACTCGTCACATTTGGCACTCAACTTGATGCATAAACTCAAACGCTCGACATAAGAGTCTAGACACTTGACTAACGACTCTCGACGACACTCGACATACATGGTTTGAGACATCTACACATCAGTTTAACGTATCTGACACTTAACATGCCAGATGAAAGCTCGATGCTCGATGCTCGACGCTCGACACTCGACACGAGAACTCGACGAAATTTGGATCCGGCTTTCGTCAAGTTCGTCACACCATTAGATGCTCGAGAAACTCGAACGCTCAACACTCGAACCTAGAATCGACACGACGCCTAGACACTTGACACTACCATCTGACATGTCGAGATTCGATTCGACAAAACAGCTCAACACTCAACGACGCTCGACAAATCTCGTCTTCTTCACAGTCGACAGTGATACCAGATTTTCTCACAACGATTGTCAATTTGCAGTAAATTTTCACAAAAATGGTACTATCTCTAACCTTAGTTCACATACATATCCCATATTTAAGCTATATAATATGGTTGACAATTACCAAAATGATCAATAACGAAAATATTACAACCTAATGAAATTTTCATGCCATTTAAAGAGAGATTAAAGAAAGTTGTTCTTATCAGATTTGCTCAACTTCAGCTGTTGAAGTTGTTTCGGACAGTGAAGTGTACGGATATGTGACTGGTTTCTTTGTTCTTTGCTTCGTTTACTTTGTTTATTTTGGTCGAAGAGGGAATTAATAAGTTTTTGAGAAAAGATTGATTATACAAGGGTATTTGAGTCTTTTTGTCAAGAAAGTGTCTATGGCATGAAAATTTTTTAGGATGTGTCCAAATTTCAACAAGACCCCCTAATTGTGTATATTTTCTCAAATTTTCCTTTTTTTCTAGTGAAGGTGATTAGTGAGATCCATCGCATCAATTTCCAGTATATCTATTTTAAATCCTAAAAGTTCAATTTTAGCCCATTTTCTGATAGAGATATGGGATACTAGAAAATCTTTGAAAGTTCAATTTCTCCCCATCATCTCATAAACTGCACTCCATCAATTTCAAATCCAGAAAGTTCAATTTCAGCCGATTTTGCAATAGCGATGGATACTAGAGAGCTTTGAACATTCAATTTCTCACCTTCATCCCATAAATATCAAATATTAGGTGCTCAAACTTGTTTGGTTTGTTTGTATTCTATAATGTTGTCGGTTAGTTTTTATCTCTTCCCATATCTTAAACATTTTAAGTTCAAACTTATTTCATGTAATGATTATGGATTTATGCTACATTAGGCTAATTATTTCCTTATTCAAAGTTGGATCAAGTTTTTAGGCTTAATACACTTATTGGATTTTGAGTATAACCCAATTCAATGACATGGAATATAAATTGAATAATTATAAAAGTAATGTACTAATTGTAAATGTGTGTGAAGGAGATTTTTTTTTTCTTTAAAAGTAATTGAAATGGCAGACAAAGGCATTAAATGTAGGAAAAATTATCTTTTTGGAAATAATAAAATAATACATGATTTTGTTTTAAGCTTATACTAGTGGCTTATAAGATTAGGATAAAGGAAGGAAAATAATATGATAAGTTTGACATTTTTTTTTATGTTAGGCATATATTACACTGTCATTAAGGTTCTAAAGAATAGAAAGGAGAATTTAGGCAAGCTGGAGACCGAGACACAGAGAGAGGTTAAAATCACAAATAATTAGTGTCAAACATGATATATTGGTATGTGACATGCACATAATTATTTTAGACAAACTTATAATTAAAATATTGTTTTATATTCTTTCTTATATTACTGTTTCCATAAGTCTTTATTAGAAAGCATTAGATTCATATTGAATATCTCTTATTAGATAAGGATATTATTCTAGTATCCTAGTTCACTTAGGAGAAAATTTTAGAATCCTCATTTACTTATGGGTTTATTTATATCACTTCTTATATTATTGATAATTATCCTATTTTTACCTATTGAGTTTGATTGAGATTCTACAGGATATTAATGAGACTGATAACTGAGTTTCACATTATATATAGTGTTATTTTATATAACTTATATGTAAGTGTGTTATTGCATTTCAAGACATTAAGGAGAACTTCAACGCAAAATTAGAATGCTACTTTGATTATGTTTTGTGAGAGTTTTATTCATTTATGAGAGGTTGTGATCGTGCATGAATTTTGTGTTAGTCTGTTTGAGTTAGTATTTACTCGAGAGAACTTGCGAGTTAAGTTGTCTATGTAATTTAGTATTAGACATCATTGTTATGTGTTATTTAACAGTATGTTGTTAAGTTGTCAGTAATAGAGAATGGGTAGTGGGTAGTGTCACTATATTTTAAGATTTTGTTGGGATTTGGTTTACAAAAATTAGGTAAGTGTGTGAGAGTGAGTCAGCACTATAAATGCACCTAAAGATTATACAAACAAGAATTTAGTGAATGGTAACTCTAAGCTATCTGTGGACGTAGGTTTTTATAACCAAACTATGTAAATCCTCCTATGTCATTTTATATATAGTTTGTTGTTATATTACATATAAGTAAACATACTTTCAAATCTCACAATTTCTATTAGAGCAGGTTCACTTACATACAAGTGAAGAAAGATCACGTTGATTTGAAGCCATGGAGTTTATACAAAAATGTAGGATTTGGATCATAACCACCAATTCCTGATGATGGTAATTATTCATATTGTATAGTAAGAAGATGATGTATATCAAATCTCTTGATGACAGGGCATGGACCAATTTTTTAAAAGGTTGGATAGCACCAATGCAATTGAATACATTTGGAGCTTTAGAACTAAAACCTAAGGAGGGATGGACTAATGAGGGATACAAGCATTCTAGTTGGAATCCAAAGGCACTCAATGCGATTTTTGCAGCCATTAATCTTAACAACTTTGGTTAGATTTCAAGATGCAAAATGGCTAAAGAAGCTTGGGATGTTCTTGAGGTAAAACATAAAGGTACTATTTCTATTACAAGATCTAAATTGATGAGATTGAATTCATAATTTGAGAATCTAATGATGCATAAGGATGAGTCAATATCTGATTTTTATTCAAAGCTATGTCATATTGCAAATTCTGTATATATATGCTTGGTAGAACCTTTACAAATGCAAAAATTTTAGTAAAATCATTAGGTCTATTCCTAATAAATTTCAACCAAAGATCTCTGCCAACGAAGAAGTAAAAAACACTGATGAGATAAAGGTTGATAAACTTGTTAGCATTCTTCAGAATTTTAAGATTAATCATAACACCAGGAAGTAAAAAGGTGAAAGCATTGCACTTACTATTAAGACTGAAAAATCTGGTGACGAAGGCAATGATGAGTTTGATGAAAATGATTCAAAACATATTGCTTTTCTAACAAAGAATTATGTTAAGTTCATGAAAAGGAATTTTTAGGAAAAAGAATCAAGGAAAGATGTCAAGCTCAAGTGACAAAAAATTCAAGAGATTCAATAAGGAAAATGACAAGAAAAGTCCAAAACAACCTGCTAGGAAATGTTAGATTTAATGTTGTGAGTGTTCTAGTTATGGCTTCAATCTAAATGTGCTAATCTCAAAAAGAAGAAGAACAAAGGAATGTCAGCCACATGGAGTGATAATTCAGAGACTGATTTAGATGACCAAGAATGCATGAGCAACTTTGCTGCATTCACAACTTCTGCAGCTAATAAAGGGAAAGTTTTTATGTCCAGTATAACTGAAAATTATAATAGAACTGATGATATATATTTAGATACAGAAAATGATTTTGAATATTATGAGGAGTTGCAAGAAATCTACAATGCACTTTATACTGAATGGCTGAATCATAAAGAGGAAATCACAACTTTAAAGAAGGAAAATGAAGTGTTGAAATGTGAGAAAGCCTTTGTTGAAAATTGCATCAGTGAACTGGAGTCTATCTTGAAAGACAAAAAAGAACATGTTGAGAAAATTACAGCAGAACTAGTTGAAAGCAGAAGATATGTTGATCAACTCAGAATTGGATCTGCAAAAGTTGATCAGGTTTTGAACCTTGGAAGAGAAAGTTTTAACAAACATGGCTTGAGTTATTTAGAAGGTAACATTGCATCTTCATCAAATACTATGTTTGTAAAAACTTCAACATCATGTAATATTTCTAAACCTAGCTCAAAAAGGTCAAGTCCTAGCTCAAAAATTAATGATGTTTTTATGTCTTCTTTCAGTTCTTTTAAATCTAGTCGGAAAAAAGGACATTTGTTCCAACATGTTATGTTTATGTTGTCAAAAGGCATATCAAATCTAGCTATTTTAAATTGTTAAATCTTTTACATGAAATGTCAAAATAGTTCAAGCAGTTACCTATAAGATGACAACATTGGGTTAAGAAAGACAAAAACCTGCAATATATCTCTTACTGCACTTAATGAGTCTAGTGACATGTGATATTTTGACAATGGTTGTTCCAGGCATATGAGTGAAAATAAGAATTTTTTGAAAAATCTTGAGTCATTTAGAAAAGAAAATGTCACATTTGGTGATAGTGCAAAGAGCAAGGTGATTGATAAGGGTACTTTAAATGTTAAAGGCTTACCTGAATTTTAAAATGTTTTGCTTTTTGATGGATTAAAAGCTAATCTGATGAGCATCAGTCAGATATGTGCTGCCAGGTATGTTGTCAACTTTACTCAAGACAAATGCATGGTTTTAAATGATATAGGAAAATGTATTCCAGAAGGAAATAGATCTTTGGATAATTGTTACTTAGTAACAAATGCATTTCATGCTAGGATATCACATTGGGAATTATGGTATAAAAAATCAGGACATTTAGACTGCAAAAACTTAGTTAAATTAACTAAGTTAGGCGCTGTTAAAGGTGTTCTTAAACTTAATGATAAATCTGATGGGATATGTGGACCATGTCATTTAGGTAAACAAATTTAGGGGGTCACATAAGTCTTTGTCACATCTTAGTATATCTAAAATACTTGATTTGCTTCACATGGATCTTATGGGTCCTATACAAATTGAAAGCATTTCTAATAAGAGATATGTATCTGTTTGTGTTGATGATTTCTCTAGATACACTTGGATTGATTGTATTAGAGAAAAGTCTTACACTTTCAAAGCTTTAAGGAATCTTTATGTTAAGTTTGAAAATGAGCAAAACAAGAACATTGGCAGGATAGTGAGGATAAAGAGTAACCATAGCAAGGAGTTTGAAAATGTTCACTATGTTGATTTCTGCAAATACCTAGGAATTGCACAAGAATTTTTGGCCTCTAAAACACCTGAATAGAATGGTGTTATTGAGAGAAAGAATAAGACACTTCAAAAGATGGATAAAGTGATGCTCAATAGCAAAAACTTGACCAAAAAGTTATAGGCTGAAGCAATAAGCACTACATGTTATATATCAAATAGAGTTTTTCTAAGACCTTACACTAACCAAACTCCTTATGAGTTTTTAAAAGAAAGAAAACCTAGCTTGAAGTATTTTCATATTTTCGGATGTAGATGTTACATCTTAAACAATAGAGAGTAGTTACTCAAATTCGATCCTAAAAGTGATAAAGGAATCTTTGTGGGATATGCACTGAATGGTAAGGTATTTCTAGTTTACAGCGACATCTATCAGTACAGACTTGGACAGAAACTTAATAAAAAAAATGATGATGAGAGAAAACATCCATCTTCTTGGATACAAAAAGGCATATCCAACAAGCTCAATCATTGGAAGTCTAGATGGTATTATGAAGACTAGAAGTAAGGTAAGAAATCAGATAAGATTTGCTTGTTATGTCTCATTAATTGAGCATAAGAATCATAAAGAAGCTTTAAAAGAGGATGTTTAAATTCAGGCTATGCAAGATAAACTTAATCAATTTAAAAGAAATGAAGTTTAGACATTGGTTCCTAGGCTATAAAATGCAAATGTCATAGGAACTAAATAGATAATTAAGAACAAAACTGATAAGAATGGATAAGTAGTTAGAAATAAAGCTAGACTAATGGCACAAGACTACACGGAAGTGGAAGGCGTAAACTTTGATGAAACCTTTGCACCAGTAGCTAGACTTGAGTCTATTATATCACTACTTGTTTCGGTTGATTTTAAATTGTATTAAATGGATGTTAAGACAACCTTCTCCAATAGGTATCTTAATGAAAAAGTTTTTGTTGAACAGCCTAAAGGATTTGAAGATCCTTAACATCCTAATTTTGGTTTCAAGTTGTAGAAAGCTTTGTATGGTTTAAAACAAGCTCTTAGAGCTTGGTATGAAAGGTTGACAAATTTTTTGATTAAGAAAGGCCAAGGGCAATGAATACACTAACGTTAAATGTTTAGTTTTGTTATATTTTATGCATATGTTTTCTTACTAATCTTTATATGTCATTTTTTTGAGTTTTTATGCACTTTAAGTAAAGTTAGTTTACTCTTATGCCTAAGTCCTTCACTTTGTTGTCTTTTACTATGTATATTGTCATATAAATGCTTTTTATGTCATTTTTGTCATTATTATGGTTTTAGTCTTCTTGTTAGGTTACTAGTAAGCTGATAGTATGTTTTTCATGACAATTTCTTAGAAATGCATGCTAGATTTCATTTTCCTTTGATTTTTTGTTGATATATAAGATTTTCTTGGTTTAGTGAATGTTAATATGCATTATTTGATATGATCAGTGGGGCTACCCTAGCTTTTTTTAAGTTGTTAATGTATGTGTTCTCAAGTTCTAATGATGAAAATTTTAAGTCGAGTTGGTGATTGGGTAACAATGATAAGAACTTGTTATCAAATATGTACCTAGTTATTTTATTGTTACTCAAGTGTATGTGGATGATATTGTGTTTGGCTCAACTAACAGAAACAAGATCGATGAGTTTATTGAGTTGATACACGAAGAGTTTGAGATAAGCATAATAAGAGAATTAAATTTCTTTCTTGGATTGCAGGTTAAGCAAATGGAAGATGCGATATTCATATCTCAATCAAAATATGCTAAAAATCTTATAAAGAAATTTGAACTTGAGAAGGCAAAACCTATGAGAACTCCTATCTGTACTAACTTGAAACTTTCAAAAGATGATGCAGGAAAGGAGATTGATGCAAGTCTATATAGAAACATCATTGACAGCTATTGTACCTCACTGTAAGTAGACTAGTTTATGTTTTTAGTATAGGATTTTATGCAAGATTTCAAGCAAATCCTAAGGAATCTCACTTGGCAGTAACCAAGAAAATCATCAAGTATGTTCAAAGAACTTATGACTATGGAATATAGCTTTCTAAAGAAACAAATGTTTGTCTTGCAAGGCTTAGTGACACTGATTAGGCAGGAAATATAAATGATAGAAAGAGCACATCAGGGAGATGTTTTTACCCTAGAACTAACTTGGTTTCTTGGTATAGCAAAAAGAAAAACTCCATATCTTTATCCATTGTAGAAGCAAAATACATTGCACTAAGGAGCTGTTGTACACATCTACTTTGAATGAAGCAAATGCTAAGTGATTATGATATTGAACAAAAACCTATAACTGTGTTTTGTGATAATACTAGTGTTATAAATATTTCCAAAAATCCAGTTCAACATTCTAGAATAAAAAACATTGACATAAGACACCATTTTATGAGAAAACTTATAGAGTCAAAGGTGATACACATTGAACACATCTCCACTGAAAAACAATTAGTTGACTTGTTCACTAAGGCATTAGATGCAACGAGATTTGAGAATCTAAGAAAAGCCTTAGGCATTTAACAGTTTTCTGAATAAGCATTACTTTTATTATGTTAATTATATCTGCAGTATCATAAGTTTTCTTCTAAGCATGTGTGAGATGTAATATATGCCGTATTTTATGGAGATACTGGTTAAACAAATCGCAAATACAGAGAGGGTTACCAATATATGATATGTGAAAGCCATCATTGTGGGTAATTTTAGGGTATCTAAGAAATATATTGAGGTCACCCACTTAAGTGAAAAGGGCTAGCTCTATATTGCGTGAAAGCTACTGTATTTAGTTCATAATCCAATGCGATTAGTTTTTGTGAAAATGTCAAAATGTTAATTTTGACATCTCAATTAAAATGAAAAATTGAAGTTAAACAGCTTTCTTGTATTTATTGCAAACAGCTATGAAATATGCTTCTTTAGAATGATTCATATGATGTTCAAATAGTGTTGTTATGTTAACTATAATTGTTTTCTATTACGTTATTGATAATGTTGGGAGAGAGACAGAGAAACGAATTTAGGAGAAATAATTTGTATATATTCCATTGTAAAGAGGTGCACATGTATATAGTACAATCAGGAATCTAAAATAAGAAATAGAATCAAATATGTATCTCTACAAATCAGTTTAATGAGAACACAATCCTAACTTCCTATATAGAGATTTAACACTCTCCCTCAAGTTAGAGTATAGATATTCTCAATGCCCAACTTGGAACATAGATAAAGAAAAACTCCTTTATGAACTGCCTTGGAAAAAAGATCTCCAATTTCGTCTTCAGACCTAATACAAGAAGTGATAATCTCTCCACTCATTACAGCCTCATAAACAAAGTGACAATCTACTTCAATGTATTTAATTCTTGCATGAAAAATCAAATTGCCAGCAATATATGTTGCAGCCATATTATCACAAAACATTATTGATGGCTTTTTGAAACCAATTGCAATCTCAGTTAAGAAATTCTTGATCCACATAATCTTACATGTCGTATTAGCTATAGCACGATACTCTGCGTCTGTACTGGATCTTACAACTACATTTTGCTTCTTGCTTCTCCAAGTCACTAGATTGCCTCCCAAGAAAGTACAATATCCACTCTTGGACTTTCTATCAGTTTTGGAACTAGCCCAATCAGCATCAGAATGGCCGACAATGTCCAACTCTTTACCTTTCTTATAAAGAATTATTTTACCATTGGACTATTTTAGATATCTTAGAATTCTACATACAGCCTCCCAATGGATCTTCTTCAGATTTTACATATACTAACTAACTGTTCCTACTACAAAAGTAATATCAGGTCTAGTGACAATAAGGTAAATCAACTTTCCCACAAGACTTCTATATCTTTTCTAATCTTTAAAATCTGGACTACTGTCACCATCCAATATTACATTAGGATCTATCGGGGTCTTTACTGGCTTAGACCCTAACATACCCATCTTATAAAGTAAGTTTTGCATATACTTTCTCTAAGATAAAATGATACCTTCTCTACTCCTTAAAACTTCAATACCAAGAAAGTATCTAAGTTGCCCCTAGTCTTTTGTTTAAAAATGTATCTTTAGCTGTCTTTTCACTTCTTTTATGCCATTAGAATCACTCCCAGTCACAATGATATCATCCGCATAAACCATAAGTATAACAATACCTGATCTTATATGCTTAACAAACACTGAGTGATCAGACTGACAATGGAAGAAGCTGATCGAAGCCAAAACTCCACTCAATTTTTCAAACCAGGCCCTAGGTGACTGTTTCAAACCATAAATAGCCTTCTTTAACTTACAAATAGAGTGGGTTAACTGCCCCTGAGCAACAAACCCAAGTGGTTGCTCCATATAAACCTCATCGTATAAATCACCATACAATAAGGCATATTTGACATCCAGTTGGAAGAGGGGCCAGCCAAAGAACATGGCAAAGGAAATTAGAATGCGGACTGAATTGAGCCTAGCAATGGGAGAAAAAGTCTCAGCATAGTCAACACCATAAGTTTGAGTGTATCCTTTAGCAACAAGATAGGCTTTTAACTGTTTAATGGTACCATCAAGATGATAATTGATAACAAAGATCTAACGACAACTAACCATTACTTTATCATCTGGTAATTTTTGTAACTCCCATATACCACGATCACAGAGAGCTGACATCTCATCCTCCATAGCGTTCCTCCAACCAGGATGAGCCAAAGCTTCCTGATAATTTTTACGAATAGAAACCATAGACAAACACAAAGCAAAAGAGTGAACAGACAAAGATAAGGCATCAAAGGAGATAAAATAAGAGATAAGATACCTCTGAGAATTTCTAGTACCTTTGCGAAGAGCAATAGGATGATCAAGACCGAAATATTTATTTTTAAGAGGAGTTAGATCTTGAGTAGAGGTAGACTATTGAATGAGGGGCAGATCAGTGAGCGGTAAATCATCTTATTTAGCACTGGATTGATGTGGCTTTCGCCTAGAATAAACTAGGAATGATAGAGTAGGTGGACGCGGTAGAGCTGACACTGGTATTGGAGGATCAACTAGACCAGTATCGAGTCTAGAACCACTAGATGAAAAATATAGTGTGGCCTCAAAAAAGGTGACATCTGCAGTTACAAAAGTTTTTCCCGAGCAAGGGTTAAGACATTTGTAACCTTTCTGAGTTTTGGAATATCCAAGAAAAATACATTTGGTGGATCGAGGGGACAGTTTATCAGAAATCCTATGAAGATGGACAAAACAAACACAAGAAAAAATACGGGAGGAAGAGGAAAAGTAGGTTGATGAGGGAATAAGATGGAGTACGGAGACCGAAATTGAAGAACAGAAGAAAGAATTCGAGTAATGAGGTAACATGCGGTAAGTAATGCTTCCTGCCAATATTTTGATGGGACTTTCATATGAAATAATAAAGTTCGAGCCACATCTAACAAAGGTCTATTTTTTCGCTTAGCAACCCATTTTTTCGGGGGGTGTGAGCACATGATGTTTGATGTAAGATCCCATCAATACTAAAAAAGGTAGATAATAAGGAAGAGGTATATTCTAAAGCATTATCAGAACGTAAAACTTTAATAAAAAAACCAAACTGAGTCTTTATTTCATTGTAAAACATTTGAAACATATTAGGGGCCTCAGATCGATCTTTTAATAGATACAACCAAGTAATTGTAGAATGATTATCCATAAAGGATACAAAATATTTAAACCCATGACTTTTGGTAACCTGACAAGGACCCTATACATCGAAGTGAACCAAATCAAATGGTTGGTCACTATTTTATTGACTCGACTACGAAACTAAAAATAACAATGTTTACCTAACTGACAAGACTCACATTCAATTTGAGTTGGACTAGAAAAACCCATATGCTAAAGCAATTTATTGGAAGGGTGACCTAAATTATAACGCCATTGTTTTGGAGAGATAGAAGAAGCAAGAGCAGAATGGGAGGACGGACGTGCTTCAAACAAGTGATAGACGCCATTCTTTTTATATTCGCCACCAATCATCTTCCTCGTACCAAGATCCTGAAAAATACAATAGGATGACAAAAAAGTGACTAAACAATTTAAATTCTTAGTTAACTGACTAACAGATGAAAAATTAATAGGGAATTTAGGAACATATAACGTCGAAGACAAATGCAAACTAGATGTACGAATGGTTCCAGACCTTTGTACTTGGGTTTTAGAACCATCAGCAAGAACAACTAATCACTGTTTATTAGAAGGGATAAAAAAACTAAAAAGAGAATCATTACTAGTCATGTTAGAAGAAGCTCCAAAGTCTATAATCCAATGATATGGGTACAAAGAAGAAAATAAGGTAGTGGGCCTATCTGTTTGGACTAAGGCAGCTGAAGGCTCACTGGCTAGTTGACTTTCAGATTTATGATTAGACTACACCGAAGGTGGAGCATGAGAGTTAGACAAATTACCAAAGGAAAGATGCTCTTTAGAGCTTTGATTTGCCCATTCAGGTTTTCCAAATTTATCCCAACACTTTTCTGAAGGATGATTAAGCCGACCACAATGGGAACAAGGAACTCTTCCACCTCGTCCTCTAACACACCCTCTACTTTGACCAGAAAAAGATCCTCTGCCTCGACTACCAGACAAAACTAAGATAGAAGCTTCCTGATTATGTTAAGAGGTGGGTAACTGTTGTAGTCGAGCATATGTCGTTTTAAGGCTCGGGAGATCTTTCTTAATCAAAATACTATTCTTAGCACCTTCATATACAGGATTTAAGCTAGACAAAAACTTGACAACAAATAATTCTTCGTGTTGTTTTCGTAATGTCTCAACATCAGTAGTAATAGGATGATAAGAGTTAAGCTCACCCATTAATCCTTCGATTACTCCTAAATATTCATTTAACGTTCTATCACATTGTTGACAAGAAAATAAAGTAGAGTAAACACAAAAAATGTGAGAGACATGTTGAGATCCGCCAAACCTATCTTGAAGTGAAGTCCAAAACTCTTTGGTAGTATCAACCCACATCACAGTTGCTGCAAGTGATGGCTCCATACTATTCCACAACTATGTAGTAATCAAATTGTCTTCCTGAATCTATTTAACATACTCCTTTGAATCAGACGATGGAGAATCTTGTGTAAGATAATTATGTTTCCCTGGCTAATCAAATATTTGGTTACTGCTTTCGCCCATAACTTGTAATTTGAGTCATTCAATTTTACTACTGTGATAAAACCAACCACCAACTCTAAGAGGATTAGAGAACAGTTGAGAAGCCATGGAAACCCAAACACAATTTATCTTCCAAATAGAGCCACCACACGAGAAAAAAAAAATTCAAGAAAAAATCTGAAAATACCAAATAAGACCACAAGATTGGCAACGAATTCTCAGACAGGGACGTTGTGGCCATTAAAAACATAGTTGGGACATGAAACACAGTTTCTGATCAAATTCAGACAAGACAGCAGTTTTTTGACGATTGAAAAAAATTTTCGGCAGAGTTTTTTTTTTTAAATATCGACGGAGGGGTTTTGTTCACCAGCGACTGGCGACCTTAATGGAGTAGTTTTCAGCCATATTTGAACGAGACAGCAGGTTTTTCGGTGGTCGAAAAATTTTTCAGGTAGGTTTTTTTGGCGAAGGCAGAGGGGTTTTGTTTACCAGCGACCTCAAAGGAGTAGGTAGTGACGGTCATCCCTGACTAGAGGTGGGTGAACTCTTCTTAAATAGAATCGGTTAGGGTTTGTATTTTTTTTTTAATAAAAGAGGAGAATGGAAGGAGGATCTTGATCTTGCTTTGATACCATATTGAGAGAGAGAGGGAGAAACGAATTTAGGAGAAATAATTTGTATATATTCCATTATAAAGAGGTGTATATATATCTAGTACAATAAGGAATCTAAAATAAGAAAGAAAATCAAATATGTATCTCCACAAATTAGTTTAATGATAGCACAATCCTAACTTCTTATATAGAGATTTAAGAGATAACATATGATGTGGTTTGAGCTTAACTGAAATTTGATTTTCTTTTTGTGTCCATGTGTCAAAAGTATCATTTTAGCATTATTGGTTTGAGGGGGAGGGTTGTCAGCGATGGGAATCCTTTCTCTTATAGAAATCCTTATTTAAATCAAAATCAAAATTTGAACTTGCATCATTAATTTTATTAACGGGCTTGTTTTGGAAAATTAAAAAATTAAATTTAAATTGTTTTGGAAACTAAATTGGACTAGGACTCTTTTCTTTCCAAGTATATCACAAATTTAGTTAGGGGTATATTGTTCTTTATCAAAATCATGTTTTACACTTTGCCTCTATCTCTCTCTCTCTCTCCCACGTTTCTCAATTCCACTTAAACCCTTTCATAACACCAAATTAGATCACAAAAAGTACAATGGCCTCTTCGACTAAGTCTGAGAAAACCAGTCATGATAGTTCGTAATCCCAACAATCGCAATAGTAACATATAGAGGTCTTGATTCACCCAATAATGAGTGATGATGAAGAAATTCCAGTTGGGCAAGTGAAGGACACGATCAAGCCTAAGTTCAACAAGTTTCTCACCACTGAAGTGAAGAACAACTTTCTAAAATACACTTTTTTTTTGGAAAAGTTACTTAGTAATATAAATCCAAAAAAGTTATAATGTACAAAAATCCGAGGGGCATACCCCAAGAATTACAAAAGGACATAAAGTCCAAACATACAATCCAACAAAAAGATAGAAAATGAAGGCCACAAGCTGCCTAAACAAAGTAAAAAAGTCACAAACGACCTTAACAACATAAAAGAGAAATGATCACAAACGGTCTAAAACATAAAAATACAAGAGCTTTAACCCTTCTTGTTTTTCTTCTTCTTACCCTTCTTTACCGGGGTAGCTGGGGTGTCCGAATGGGTATGGTCAATCCTATCAGGTTGATCATCCTCACTGAGCCCAATCAAAGGCTCAAAACGAGTGGGAGAAGACTCAGTAGGTATCCGCCCTGAGGAAATAGATGCCTCACGATTTGTAGAACATTTGATAGTGCCCAAAAGTCTACCCTCGTCAGTCGCAAAAGGAGATGGAGAATCAGAATCTGAAACTGACTCTGCACTCGGAAGTGTAGTAGCCTTCGGAGGCTCAACTTGCACTGCAGAAACTTCTGGGATAGCAACTATTTTGGTGCAATCAGTGACCTTGGTCACATCCTTTTCTTTTCTCAAAGGGGTACTATCAGAGGTGCTAGCCTCATTCTTATCTGGACTTGAAGTCTTTACCGGTTCTGGACAACGATGACCAAACTGGCAACATTTGGGGCAATGTTTTGGAGTCCACTCATATTCAGCTTGAATTTTGATGGGCTCTGGAGAGAGTTTGCACCTGAACTCAAAGTTCTTAACTCGAGGGCGTCTTGCATCAATAAAAACACAAACCCTCGCATACTCTAATCTAGATAGATCAGAAGTCGCCTTATCACAAGATTGAGGTTCTCCAACCATGCTGGAGATAATGCTAAGGCCTTTGGCTGTCCACAAAGGAAATGGCAGGCCATACAAACGGATCCAAACTGGTAGTGTCCAGAATGCTGTAAGATTGAAATCCAGATGCGGATGCCATTGCTGCAGGTAAATGAATTTACCTCCAAACATCCAAAGACCTCGAGCAATGATTGCATGTACCTCATCCTCAGTTCTAAAACGGAAGATGAGAAATCCCTTATCCGTGGAACGGACGTCCTCAAGACCACTAGATTTCCATGCACGCATCGCCATCGAACGTGCAGCATGGAAAGGCATCACATATCCCGGAAAGAAGCCAACAAGACATCTACGCCATTCGGCTAAATTCTCGTCGACAATCTCATCTGGAATCTCAAGGATTGTACCCGGTTTCTTAGGAGTAACCGGTCTCAATTTGCATCAGGTACTCGAATCAGTAATCTTGATTTTATCAGTCCAAGAGCCAGTAGTTGTCTTGGATGGATCCATCAAGTGAATTACAAATCAAATACAATGCAAACTCATAAAAAAGAGATGGAAAAACGAAAGCAAACCAGGCACCGAAGTGGCTTGGCTTCCAAAGTCGTCGTCACCTCTTTAAAAACGATAATCCGCAAGGAATCAGGAAATCGACCAAGAGGCAAAATTGCATGAAATAACCTGAAGAACAATCTAGGTGGGGCTGATGAATAGTATCTCCGGTAAATGAATAGTAACCACCGCGGTGAACAGTAAAATCCGAATTGAAGAAGCGGTGATTTGAGGGGTTTCTGGTTGGAATCAGATGACAGCCAAGAAGGAAAAGTTGGTCAGTGTTGCCCGATCTACTAGATGGTGGCGAAGGTGAGATACAACTCGCCGTTTTTCGGTAAGAGGTGGCGGTGAATAGTAAATCTGAAACTTTGAGGCCTTGAACAGAGGTGTTGTGGCGCGAATCTGGTGGTGCTGATGAAGGGAAACTTGTAGAACGTTGCCTGATCTACAAGAATTTGATGGAGGTGAGATGCTACTCGCCGGTGACAGCGGCGGGCGGCGGTGAATAGTAAAAAATCCGAAACTTTGTGGCCTAGAACGGAGGTGATGCTGCGCGAATCTGGTGGTGCTGATGAAGGAAAACTTGTAGATCGAATCAAGATCAATACGATGATGGTAAAGGTGGCGTCCCACTCGATCGCCGTCGGTGATGAATAGTGAAATCTGAAACCTTTTTTTGCAAATTTAACCGTTTTGCTGCTGGAAACTGAGGGCGACCCAGAAGAAAATTTGTCTCAGGATATCCCGATCTACAACATATGTAGATTTGAAAGGCTGATTCGCAAATTGGCCGGAGTGAACAGTAACTCCGGCGACCCTAATTGAGAGAAAGTTGCAAATTGAAAGGTCGGTGAAGATTTTTGATTTTAACAAATATGGCTTAGATAACCTTCATAAGTCCATCTACTACACCACAATGGTAAGCAATTTTCTACCTCCTGTTACGACTCCCATTCAAGAGTCTTGTGATAATATACCTGAGTTAATTAATAATCCAAAAAACTTTTATTATCACAAGGTATACTATAAAGGTAGACTGGTTAAATTTTTTCCTAATGTGATTAACACATTCTTTGATATTCCTATTAGGAGTTTACATTCTATTGATGATAGTTTTGATATCAAAAATGTTCTTAAAGAGTGAACTGGCCATGATGATTTGACATGGAACTCAAAAGATGGGATTGATAAAAAATATCTCACTAAGAAGTATAGGGTTCTGCATAAGATAGCACAATTCAATTAGTTCTCTTCAACCTATCAAAATCAAGTTAGAGATGATAGGTTGAAATTTCTGTTCTGTTTGGGCATCAGTAGACCTATAAATTTGGGTTTTGTGGATATATAGGATGATAATTCATATTGCACCTTATAAATATGATGATCATTTGCTTGTATTTCCATGTTTGATTCAAGGAATTTTAGCTCAAAATGACATATCTATGAGATCTAAAGAGACTTCTAAAATTCTACCAAAGCCTATTACAAAAGGCTTCTTGTCCAGATTGCATGACAAATCTGATTTGCCTTATCCTTAACCGAAAACAAGAAGAGTTAGATTAGATCCAATAAGTAATGTGAAAGAACAACTTGCTTTATTCAATGTTGTTGTAGTTGATATTATGCAAGATATTAAGGATATCAAGGCAAAGTAATTTGAGTTAGAGAGGAAATTGATGGCAAATAAACTACAGATGAAAAACCTCAAATGGAAACTAATGAGATCATAGAGAAGCATCTAGAGGAGACTATGCAAGAAAAGAAACAAGCTGAATAGACTGTTATTATGATAGACAAGACAATAGAGAAGAAGAAGAAGAAGAAAAAAAATGCAAAGAAGAAATCAAAAGGCACTGAGCTGAAGAGACAAAAAAGGTCAAAATTGGCAAGAAGAAATCTGCCTAAAAGCTAGCTATTGCAAGAAAAGCTTCTGATCCACTTCTAGAAGAACCAGCTCATGTTCAACACTCTAATGAAACATTACAAGAAGAACCAACTCAAGAAGAACTAGCACCGCCTATTTCTACACCACAGTATTCTCCACCACATTACGAACAACATTCATATGAACTAACTCCTGAATAAAAGAAAGCAGCAGAGAAGATTCCATCAACACTTGCAGCTGAATCACTCATGAGGTTATCTCACAATGTTGGGACTAGTGCTGAAAAACTTGATAAGGCTCTCCGCAAGATTGTGAAAGAAGTCACTACATCTTCATCTGATACAACAGCACCACATGACACTCCTGACAACTTCTGAGCAACCTATTCCATCCATCACTGGCAAAAGGTCCAAGACCAAAGTTGGCAGGTCCAATAAAAGGCCTCGACTCCTATCCCAACTGCTTGTTTGCAAATCAACAAGATATAACTAATTTTATATCAGTCTTTGAACTTTCTTTCTCCTTTATGTTCCGTTTTTCAGTTTTTCTTTGGAACTTGTTCTAAAACCAAGAGGATAAGAGTGGCTTCTGAGACTTTTATTTGTTTTTGTGTTTGTCTTACTTTGCTCTAAACTGATTTTTATTTATTTGGATTAGTGTGTTAGTTATAGGGAGTAATAGTTTTTTGCTCTGATCTCTTTGATGCTTTTTGATGCATGTGAACTTTGTAGGAACTACTCTGTTTTGCATGCATATTTGAATTGTCTATTATGTGTTTAATTACCCTTGATGTTTTTGCAGTGATTTATTCACTTCACTCTGATTGTTTTGATGGATTCTTGGTTGCAAGTTATTTGCTATGTCACATTAGTTTTGATTACTTTACTTGCAGGATATTTGATTTCAGTCATTCTCTATTATGACTGTTTTTGTTATATATTTTATAACTGACGAATCATTATCACTATTACAGTGGTCTTTATAGTTATATATGATAAGTTTGTTTTCAATTGTATTAGAAATATGTTTAAATGCTAAACATTTCTTTGTAAACAGGTTGAAGTTTTCCTCACAAGTTGCCAAAAAAAAGAGATTGTTAGCGTCAAACCTGATACATTGGCATAGGCCATGCACATAATTATTTTGGAAAAACTTGTAATTAAAACATTGATTTATATTATTTCTTATTTTACTGTTTCTCGAAGTTTTTATTAGGAAGTATTAGATTTATATTAAATATATGTTATTAGAATCTGATATTATTTTAGTATCCTAGTTCACTTAAAAGAATATTTCAAAATCCCTACTTACTTTGGATTTTATTTAGATCACTTCCTATATTATTGACCATTATCTTATTTTACCTATTGAGTTTGATTGAGATTCTATAGGATACTGATGAGAAGGGAAACTAAATTTCACATTATATATCATGTTATTTCACATAACTTATATATAAGTGTGTTACCGCACTACAAGACATTAAAGAGAGCTTCAATGCAAAATTGGAATGCTACTTTGATTATGCTTTGTGAGCGTTTTATTCATGTATAGGAGCTTATGGTTGTGCATGAATTTTGCGTTAGTCTGTTTGAGTTAATATTCACTCGAGAAAACTTGCGAGTTAAGTGTTCTTATAATTCAATGTCAGACATCATTGTTATATGTTACTTAATAATTTGTTGTTAAGTTGTTAGCAACAGAGAGTGGGTAGTGTCACTAGAGTTTAAGATTTTTTTGGGATTTTGTTTTATAAAGATTAAGCTAATGTGTGAGAGTAAGTCAACACTATAAACACACTTAAAAATTGTACAAACAAGAACTTAGTGAATTGTAGCTTTAAGCTGTCCGTGGATATAAGTTTTTAAAACCAAACCACGTAAATTTTCCTGTGTCATTTTATATTACAGTTTGTTGTTATATTATGTATAACTGATCATACTTTTAGATCTCATAATAAGTTCAAATAATTGTCTTCAAAAGCGAGAGAGGAATATTGGAAGTTAAGAAGCAAGTAGTACTTGAGGAAGAAAAATCAAGGGGCAGCCGAAAATCAAGAGGAAAAGAGTAAGAAGTATGGAAAACAAAAATAAATGAAGGGGTATGCCTATTATAAATTGCACACTGTTTGTATAAGAAGTGATTTTACATGAGATATTATCGTTTTCTTTTATTTTGGGCTTTTAGTTTTGTTTAATTTAATATATTAGAATTTTGATTTATGTTGTAGGGAGAAATTCAATTGGAGACTAATTAGTAGACCTTGAAACTAAAGGTAGTCCCTAATTTAGTGAGTGGAAATTTTATCAAAATTAAATTTTCTTAAAGTAAATTCTTTATATTTATTTGTTTTATGTTTTTGCATGACAATTTTAATTTATTGATGATTTTAGAAAATAGAATTTTTTTATGATGATTGGTTGAATTAAAGAGAAGAAAATTCAATTACTTTATTTTGAGCCAAAATTTATGAAAATTGTGAAATTTGAGCACACGTATATGGAAAACTGTGAATTTACGAAGAATTATGTGATTTAGTAATTTTTTAATCAATTGCAAAGATTATGGAAAAGTTTATATGATATGAGAATTTTATTCATTATGGAACTGAGCAAAATGCTTTTGGAGAAAAGAAAGCACCACAGAGGTATCCTTCCCCGTTGTGTTGGATCGTCCCCATCTACCTAGGCAAATATGTTGCCAAGTATGAAAGATTCCCCCCTTCCCGTGATATATGGATTGATTTTACGCATGTGTATTATATACTTGATATTGTTTAGGTGATGAGTATATTAGCAGTATGATATGATATGAGATTGTTCCTCTTTGCCTATGTGTATCAAGTATGATATATTCTCTGAATGTACTTATTTGGTGTGGATTTCATTAATGATTTTCAGATTATTTAAAATATGGAATTATTCTTGAGTCAAAGCTATTATTTGTTAATGATATTTCAATTGAAAATAATCATTTATAAATTTTCATATAGATATCCATGAATTTATTATGTTTTACATGATTTCGAAATATTTATGCATTTATTAAAAATTATTCCACTCATTGCGCATTTTTCTCACCCCTTTTTCTTTCTTTTTCAATTTTCCCCTACCCAGATTGTTACTGTTTTTGGTGCTGAGCATTTCCTTGTGTATAGGATTAGCCATGCAACTGCAAACACTTTTGATCTTTTGCTCACATGTATGACTTTATTTTTGGATGTTATGTATATATTTCATTGATTAAGCTAACTAAATATCCATTTCCTTTTTGTATTTCTATATTTTGATTATGGTTGGAATCAGGGTCCGAAACCAAATTGAAATTATATAATAAAAACGTTTTATACTTGAATTTATTTTGTAATGGGGATTTCGGTAGTAGTTTGAGATTATCAGGTAAATATTAGAAGTGTTTTTCTCATAAATTACAAGTTGTAATAAGTTTGAAAAACAGAGGAAACTCTGCCGAATTTTTCACTAAATATCTTTACTTATTTATATAGAAAAGTTCATGCTGAATTATTGATTTAAAAATGTCTTTAATAAATTTAGTATTTTGCTTAAATTAAATTTTAATGAGATTATTCTCACTTATCATTTTCATAGAAACCCGGGATTCTATTAAATAATGATAATTGAGTTGGGTTGTGTCATTTCAAGTATTATTATTAGGGATAGACAAAATAGATATACATTAAAAAAGAATCCAACTACTTATGTGCATGGTAGATGAATTATATATCCATATAATTATATCATATTTTAGTTGTGAATATATACTAATTTAAATATTAAATTAGATCTAATATCATAGTAACACTTCTAACAACCTATAATGTGCTTTGATATTTAGGGATTTAGTCGAAATTTGGAATGTATGAATATAATTGTTAATTCTAATTTAAATTTATATTCAATATCTCTCTTATAAAGAAAACTAAATCAATAAAAATTAGTGAATTTTTGCTTTTATACTTGTCTTAGAAAAACAAAATACATAAATAAAAAAAAATTATCCTTACAATATTTTGAAATGAAAACTAACAGACAATATTTGTTTGATATTACATATATTAGAACATAAACAAATGTGCAAATTAGTATTGAACAATAATTAATAGAGAACTTGTTAATGTAAGCACAAATAATGAATAACAATTGAGATCTCAAAATTTTGTCGATCATTTATTCTTCTTCAAATTTTTCATAATTAAAAATAATAATAATTAGTCCACCTTTCAGTCATTAGATGAACAATAAGTGATATTAAAATTATTTTTAAATTAAATATTTGAGTTAGTTGGGTTTTCTTTTTTTTTTCATCAAAATTGATTATAAAAAATATATGGCACAAGAATAAATTTATAGATTTTTCAAACATAGGTAAACTTGGGTAAGAAAACATATATAATATCAAACAAAAATTTATTGACATCTGCCAACATGACCTTTGCCTGACATGCAGGGAAGTGTTGTCATACTCAAATGAATATTTTTTGTTCATCTTCATCCAATAATTTGAAAACGTAATTTTTTTTTTTTAGGAAAAAAAAAATTAAGACTTCCAAGTTAAACTGACGTCATAAGAATATATACTTTGTTATTTCATATTGATTCTTTCTTGAATAAATATTTACTTGACTTGGAGTTTCTTTTCATTTCATGTAAGTACATAATTTCTTACAAACGTGTAAATTCATTTGGAACATTTGACATTGAGAGTTTTTCTGTATAACTATGTAAAAAAAAAAAAAAGGCAATATTTAACAATATTAAAAATTGATTTTTTTTTTGTCGAAGCTTCTGACTTCTTTTCTTTATTGCAATAAATAATTATAAATGAAAAACTCAACTGCACACTTATCTAGCTACTTCAAGACTGTGAAACATGAAGCAACTGGAAAAAAAAATAAAAAAATAAAAATAAAAATCTTGAGACAGTTAATGAAAGATAATATGAGAACAATTAATTGCTGTATCCATTATCTAATTTTAAGCGAAGCTTTACAAAATTAAAGTGTTCAATACAATCGATCTACATGCCTTACAAATTAAACAAGAAGTAAATTCCAAGAACCAAAAACTCGATTAAAATTTCAGAAATATGTTAACCTAGAGATGGGAAAAGGAATTTGAAGAACAAAGAAGTTAAGATGCAGAGAGTGGTATATGAGGAGCTAAGTGGTGTCGAGTGTAGTGCAAGAGAGAAAGGAGAGAGTCCAGGGCTTGCGAAAAGAGTAGGATACTGATAATTGGAGGAAGAGGGTTGGAAAGTACATGGTGCAGGCAAGCGTTTCTATGGGCCATCCAACCTCTACCCTCGTTCGCCCTCTCAAACAAATGCTGAACCTTCCAATACCAAACAACAACTTCTCAAAGAATTTCAATCCATGGGAGTCACTATATTCCACGTATAAGTACTTCTACCTTAATAATTTTCTATTGTATATCAATCTAACGATTATTATTAATTGGAATGATATGTTATATATCACCCGACCTGATAACATTTTTATGGAAGTTAGAAATGCAATGAAGTTACAGTTTATGGAAGTGGAAAACCCAAGGGTAATTTTTTTTTAATATTAATTATTTGAAACCATTTTCAGTCTTTAAATAAATAACGAAACAATTGATATTTAAAAACAGCTGTGTTGAATTATGAGGAAGATGTTGCAGCCTATACTGTGAAAGCGGCTGCAGATCCAAAAGTAGCCAATCGTGTGATAATATATAGGCCTCCAGGAAAAATTGTATCGCAGTTAGATTTGATTTCTGCATGGGTCAAAAAAACTGGAAGAAATTTGAAGAAAATTTATGTTCCTGAAGAAGAGATCATGAAGCACTCTGAGAGTAAGATTTTGAGTATTACTTTATGCTTGTGTTTGTTATTTTACTCTTAACATTTGACATCAAATAACTTGCATCTATACAAATATATATGTGCTTGTACATATACACCATCATGGTTTCTATGAGATAAATTATAGAATCTTTCGCAAGGTTTGATCACATTATTAGCCTAGTCTTAACTTGTTGGAGTTTTGGCTCTTTAGCCATTTGTATGTGTGTTGGAGTTTTGGCTCTTTAGCCATTTGTATGTGTGTGCAAGGATCCCGTAAGGAGTGGGAGTCATTGTATTGGAGATGCTTAGACTTATAAATTAAAGCCAAGTCTTCCTATATAAGTGTTCCATTGAAATTCTCCTTCACCCCCTATATTTATAAGGTCTCAGTATAAGACCTCATAGTTTAAGGGTCTTTTATTAAAGACCTTAAAGTTTGTATAATTTGTTTTTTCCCTTTGGTTTTGGTATTTGTAGTATTGCCCAATTGTTTGGGTAATTACGGTTTGGCTCAACTATTTGGGTAATTGCAGTTTAGCCTAATAGTTGTGGTATTTGTATTATGGCTCAAAAGTTTGTAATTCTCTTTGACAATAGTTAAAGGTTTCTTCAGCGGCACCCGAAGACGTAGGTAACAATATCGAACCTTGTTAAATCTTAGTGTTCTTTCTATTTTTGTATTGTTGGTTGATTGGTTGTCTTCTTTAGTTGCTATTATATTCAATTATCTGGCATAGTTTGTGGTTGGGTATTTGGTTGTTTTATGTTATCGCTTCAGCATTGCACAATAATTGGTATCAGAGCCTAAGTTTTTGGATAGTGAGTGGCTATTTCGTTGAAACACTTACTACTATTCTGAGCTATTGAGTTTGGATTGCTAGTTATTGAATATAATCGTTTGTTAGAGCTTGGTTATTGGTGATTTGTGTATCAAGCTTATTTGTGAAAGGTAGTGATGGCATCATCATCAATTGTACCGAAGAAGAGAGTGACTGTGACAAAAGCAAAAACAAATGTTAAAAAATTTGATGGTCAAAATAATTTCGGCTTATGGCAGAGTGAGGTGTTGGACGGGTTGTATCAACAAGATTTGTATATTGTTCTGGAAGAAACAAAATCGGAAGATATCAGTGCAAGAGATTGGGGTAGGCTAAATATAAAAGCTTATGAATTGATTCGCTCTTATTTGTGTAGAGAAAAGAATTATCCGTTCACAAAAGAGACATCTATAAGCAAACTACGGAAGGCACTTGGAAACAAATATATAAAGAAAAACAATGAGAATCGGCTATATCTATTAAAGAGATTATTACGTCTTCAATTGAAACCAGGTACGAGCATCAGTTCTTATATTGATGAGTTTAATAAGTTAATTGCTGATTTGTTAAACTTAGATGAAACCTTCAAAGATGAACGTGAGGCTATGCTATTGATTGGCTCACTTCCAGATGAATTAGATTATTTATGCATTACTCCTATCTATATGAAAGATAAACTGTCTTTTGAAGAAGTTTGTTATGCTTTGTTGAATTATGAAATTTGTAAGAAAGACCAAAGAGAACATGGGATAAGTTAGTAGATGCATTGACATTGAGAAGGCATAGTCAAAGTTGAAAACCAGGAAAAAGGAAAAAATCTTGGTCGAGAGGTAGATTAAGAAAAGATGAGTGTGCCTTTTGTGGTGAAAAAGGGCATTAGAAGAAAGATTGTCCGAAGTTGAAAAAGAAAGATAAGGGCAAGACTATTTCTTATGCATGTTTTTTTGAGCGTGAGGATGATAGCGATTCAGATATATGTCTAGTTGGTCACCTATCCACTTCTAGTTCTGATGAGTGGATTATGAATTCGGGTTGCACTTATCATATGTGTCCATATAGGAAATGGTTCTTTCAGTTTGAAGAGCTTGATTGTGGAATTGTGTATATAGGCAATGATGATATTTGCCATACTGCTGGGATAG
This sequence comes from Boswellia sacra, assembly GCA_013180625.2. Lineage (NCBI taxonomy): Eukaryota > Viridiplantae > Streptophyta > Magnoliopsida > Sapindales > Burseraceae > Boswellia > Boswellia sacra. Next base: position 124,881 of record SNVD02005200.1, read on the forward strand.
GTTCGATCCGATTAAGGAATCATGATGGATTGATTAGAGTTCTGACAGATGTTCGGTATGTACTCAAGTTGAAAAAGAATCTCATCTCTTTGGGAGCCTTGGAATCTAAAGGCTATGTGGTATCTATTCGAGATGGTATTCTGAAGGTCACTTCAGGCACTCTTATGGTATTGAAAGGCACTAGGAGGAACACTTGTATTATTGTAATGGTAGTACGGTTATTGGATCAGCAGCTATGGTTTTTGATAATGATACAGATTCAAATATCACTAGACTGTGGCATATGCATTTAGGACATGCAGGTGAGAAAGCCTTATTCAGTTTGATGAAACGAGGCTTATTGAAAGGTGCAAAGACTTACAAGCTAGATTTTTGTGAGCATTGTGTTCTGGGAAAGCAGAAGAGAGTGAAATTTGGCACCAGTATTCATAATACAAAGGGTATTCTTGATTATGTTTACTCAGATATGTAGGGGCCTACTAAAACCGCATCTATGGGAGGTAAGCACTACTTTGTTACTTTTGTTGATGACTTTTCCAAAAGAAATTGGGTGTACTGTTTGAAATCAAAAGATGATATACTTGGTGATTTCTTTAAGTGGAAAAAAATGATTAAGGCACAAACTGATAAGATTATCAAGCATCTCAAAACAAATAATGGTGGTGAGTATTGCAGTGATCAGTTTTTGAAATTGTGTCAAGATGAAGGTATTGTACGTCATTTTATTATTATAGGTACACCACAGTAGAATGGGGTGGCAGAACGTATAAACTGGACATTGATGGAGAAAGTTTGGTATATGTTGTATAATATTGGGTTGGACAAAGAATTTTGGGTTGAGGCTGTAATTTATGCGTGTCATCTCATTAATCGTCTATCTGAAGCTGCTATTGGTGATAGAACTCCATTAAAGGTATGGTCTGAACAACCTGTTTCTAATTATGATTCTTTACATGTTTTTGGTTCCACTGCATATTATCATGTGAAAGAATCTAAGCTAGATCCTAGAGCCAAGAAAACGATTTTCTTGGGGTTTGCTTTAGGAGTAAAAGGATATCATCTTTGGTGTCCTAGTTTGAGGAAGATTGTATCCAGCCAAGCTGTGACATTTGATGAGTCTTCAATGTTAAAGAAATCAGAAAACTAGATAAAAGTGAATGGTACTCTGCAACAGGTAGAGCATACTCAACAGTAGATAGAGTTTGAAACAACAACATTGAACACAGTTAGACCTATTGAGACAGATTATGGTATTCCTGTGACAGAGGAAGATTTGGGAGATGATGGAGAGGGTTCTACTCAAGAACCTCAACAGCAACAAGAATCTATTGCAATTAATAGGTCAAGATGTGATATTCGCAGACCTGCTCGATTTGTTGATATGGTGTCCTATGCACTTCCAATTATTGATGATGATGTTCTTTCTACTTAGAAAGAGGCAGTCAGATGTTCTGAAGTTGATCAGTGGAAGACAGCTATGAGCGAAGAGATGCAGTCTCTTCAAAAGAATGAAACTTGGGAGCTAGCTCAACTACTGAAGGGTAAAAAGGTAATTGGGTACAAATAGATATTTACAAAGAAAGATGGATTTTCTAACAAGAATGACGTCCGCTACAAGGTAAGGTTGGCGGGTAAAGGCTACACTTAGAGAGAAGTAATTGACTATAATGAGGTATTTTCTCCAATTGTGAAACATTCTTCCATTAGAATTTTGTTGGTCTTGATAGCTCAGATGAATATGAAACTAGTTTAACTTGATGTAAAAACTGCATTTTTACATGGTGACTTGCGAAAGGAAATCTATATGACTCAACCAAAGAGATTCCAAGCTGCTGGGAAGGAAAACTTGGTGTGCAAACTGAAAAGATCGCTTTATGGTTTGAAGCAATCTCTGAGGCAGTGGTACAAGCGATTTGATCAATTTATGATAGGTCAAAGGTAAACAAGAAGCAAATTTGATAATTAGGTGTATTTTCAAAGGCTACATGATGGTTCTTTCATTTATCTACTCTTGTATGTTGATGATATGTTGATAGCTTTGACAAATGTCGAAGAAATTAGAAAGTTGAAGACTCAGTTAAATCGAGAGTTTGAGATGAAAGATTTGGGTAAAGCTAAGAAGATATTAGGTATGGAGATTAGTAGAGATAGAGAGAGAAGCATGATTTGTTTGACTCAGAAGTAGCATCTTTAGAAGATATTATAGCTGTTTGGTATTACAGAGCAGTCAAAACAAGTAAGTATCCCACTTACTCCTCATATAAAGCTCAATGCATCTTAATCTCCTAGTACAAATGAGGAACGAGAGTATATGTCTCAAGTTCCATATGCTAACGCAGTTGGTAGCCTTATGTATGCTATGGTGTGTACAAGACACGACATTTCACTTGTAGTTGGAGTTGTGAGCAGGTACATGCATGATCCTGGTAAAGGACATTGGCAAGCAGTGAAATAGATTCTATAGTATTGCTGAAAACCGTAGATGTTGGCTTAGTCTTTGAAAGGGATGATATGTGTGATCAGTATGCTATTGGTTATGTTGATTCTGATTATATTGGTGATCTGGATAAACGTCGGTCGACAATCAGTTATGTGTTTACGCTTGCAAAAGCATCAGTGAGTTGGAAGTCTCCTTTACAGACTACGGTAGCTTTGTCTGCTGCAGAGGCAGAGTATATGGCAATGACAGAGGTTGTGAAGGAAGCTATTTGGTTACAAAGATTGCTAGATGAATTAGGAATTGGGTAGAAAAAGATCACTTTTTATTCTGACAATTAGAGTGCTATCCACTTAGCAAAGAATCCAGTATTCTATGTTCATATGAAGCATATTGATGTTTAGTATCATTCTGTGCGAGAGATTATTGATAAAGGGAGAATTTTACTTCAAAAGATTGGGACTGTTGAGAATGTCGCAGATATATTGACTAAGGTTGTGACAGCGATCAAGTTCAGTCATTGTTTGAACGTGATCAACATTGTGCGAGTTTGACCGCACCATTGAGCACATTTGGAGGTGTTGTACCTGTGATAGAGAATAAGGAAAAAAGAAGAGTCTTGTGGTGGATTGGCTAATTCGCTAAGGTGGAAAATTGTTAGAGTTTTGGCTCTTAATCCATTTATATGTGTGTGCAAGGATCCCACATGGAGTGGGAGTTATTGTATTGGATATGCTTGAGCTTATAAATTAAAGTCAAGTCTTCTCATATAAGTGTTCCATTACAATTCCCTTCATCCCCCATATTTATAAGGTCTCAGTATAAGACCTCATGGTTTAAGGGCCTTTCATTAAAGACCTTAAAGTTTGTATAAATTGTTTTTCCCCTTTGGCTTTGGGTATTTGTAGTATTGCTCAATTGTTCGGGTAATTGCGGTTTGGCTCAACTATTTGGGTAATTACAATTTAGCCTAATAGTTGTTGTATTCATATTTTAGCCCAAAAGTTGTAATTCTCTTTAATAATAGTGAAAGGTTTCTTCAGCGGCGACCGAGAACATAGATAACAATACCGAATCTCGTTAAATCTTGATGTTTTTTTTATTTCTGCATTGTTGGTTGATTGTTTGCCTTCTTTAGTTGCTATTATATTCAATTATCTTGCATAATTTGTGATCGCGTATTTGGTTGTTTTGTGTTATCGCTTTCGCATTGCGCAACATAACTTACGTCATTAAAATATTTTAAAATCTTAGTAATTTTATAATAAAAATTATCGGATATACTTATGTTCGATGATCGAAAAATCATAAAAGAAATAATTTTATTAATTAAAAATAATTAAATCCAATATCTAAATGATTTATAATAATACTACACAGTTTTTAAAGACGTTATACCACCTTCAAAAGTTTGGAAAAAAAAAATATAATCTTCAGATAGCCATGCATGTTAAGACAAAAAGAAAATCAATAGTACCTAGTACCTAGTATGAACGCCGTTATAGTCATACAGTTGAATTTTTCGAGATGTTGGTTACAATTCTTTATCCAACTTAATCACAACCTTTGACCAACCGTTCTTCATCATAAAACTTCTGCTATTGTTTCTGTTTTGGACACAATGATTGGGATGTGTACGGTAGGGAATAAATTAACGTGGGTTTATTCTTTTCCTTATCCGTGGCAGACATATTAGATTGGTAAACATAAAAAAAAAAATAAAAAAATAAAAACAAAATTCCTGACAATGATGTTTTAGAGTTATTTTTAAATAATTATTCAATTAATTCTGACATTTTTTTTTTTGTCGACGCAGATGCACTTTATCCTGAAAATGTGCTCCAGCTATTTTGCACAACATAATTTATCAAAGGTGATCAGATGATCTTTGAGCTTACTCTATATGATTTGGAGGTGTCCGAACTCTTTCCTGAATACAAACATACCTCAATACGCAAACTCCTTGACATGTGCTTGGTCAAAGACTTAAAGTTAAATTGGCATCATTTTAGTGTTTCCCATTTCCATTAAATTAATCATGTTATATGCACAAAGTGGAAGCAGCATACCTTTAGTTCAATTCGAGAACAAGAAACTTGTTATTTATTATGAGAATTGGAGGATCTATAAATTATTGTGATTTTAAATAAAAGATGATGTTATTTATACAATTTGAAAAATACTTTTTCGTTAATTATTGACATGTGCTTGGTCAAAAATTTCGAAGTTAAATTGGCATCATTTCAGTGTCTCCAATTTCCATTAAATTAATCATGTTATATGTATGCACAAAGTGGAACTGTGCAAGTAGCCCACCTGTAGTTCAATTCGAGAACAAGAAATTTGTGATTTATTATGAGAATTGGAGGATCTATAAATTGTTGTGATTTTAAATAAAGGATGAGGTTATTTATACAATTTTAAAAATATTTTTTGCATCCTGTTAGTTTCTCGAGGCATCCCCTCACTAATATTAAAACATAATTTTTTATACCCTTATAAATTCAGACTATAATTTTAATTAAATTATAGATATTTGAATAGAATTTGCTTTTACATCCATTAGCCACACCAATACTCTGTTCGAACCTTTTTTATCATCCATGCTTTTCTTAATAGGTAAAATTGACCAAATGGTGAGCAATTTGTATATATCTAAAATAAGGGTTGTGCTACAATGCATGTGGTGCACTGATGCACCCTTAAAAAATGAAGATTTTTCTCCACCAAGTGGGCAAGTCCCTAAAAAAAAGAGGAAAATCTTTGAAGGTGCACCAAGGCACCCAGTGCACCCTAGCACAAGCTCTATAATAAAGAACAAAACTCTTAAAGGTGTGGAAAAGGTCGTAAAAATAGATCAAAATGTGCTTATAAATCTTTTATTTATCCAAACAAGAATGATAACCACCAACATGAGAATAAGAATTCTAGAGATAGAAGGAATGGAAGAGAAAGGCGTTCTAGTGAAGATATATGCTATAAATATGGTAGAAAAAGCCACTGGATAAGAAACTATCGCGCATGTAAACATCCGGTGGACCTTTGCCAAACAACTTTGAGAGACAAAGGGAAGAAAATTGAAAATAAAAATTTCTTGAAGAATCAGAATAATTAGACACTACTCATCTTGAAGTTTCAGACTTCTACGAAGATCAAGATGGAAATCTTAACCTAGTGGTGGAAATATCCAAACCAATTAAGATTTTATTTTATTGATTTTATTATGTTTGCTTTATGTTTTTACTTTTGTACATAGGTTTTGTGGGCGAGGTTTTTGTCCCTCCAGAGCATTAGCAAACTCGGCATTACTTTTTTAAATTTTTGCAAAACTTAGAGGGTCAAACAGGTCAATTCACGAAGACGAGGACTCAAAGATTAGTATGAAGTCACCACCTGAGAATAACTATGGAAAAATTAAGGATGTGGTTATTTATAAAATTTTAAAAATAATTTTTGCATCCGATTAATTTCTCGAGGCATCCCTTAATATCAAAACATAATTTTTTATGCCCTTTTAAATTCCACTATAATTACAATTAAATTATATATATTTAAATGTAGTTTCCTTTTACATCCATTAGCCACATCTGAACACTCTTTGAATATTTTGGTCATCCATACTTTTATTAATGGGTAAAATTGATCAAATGGTGAGCAATTTGTATATACCTTAAAAAAGGGGTCGTACTTCAATGCATCTAGTACCCTCGAAGATTTTTTTCCAAAAAGTGGGACAAGTCCCGCATAAAAGTGGGGAATCTTTGAAGGTGCATAACCGGTGCACCCTAGCATAAGCTCCGCATAGTATACAACAAAACTCTCAATTCACCTTTTAAGCCTTTGCTTTGGGGACCACTAAAATTTTTGCCATGTTTATCATCTCTGAATGATTTTACTCATTTCATTTGAGAGACATATGCGCCAGATTGTTTGTTTTGTGCAACCATTATGTTTTATTAATATAAAGGGGAACAACAATATTATCCCTAAAGTTGGTCTAAATACATTTCATTTGAAAGATTTTTAAAATATACACTAATATTAATCAACTCTGTTTTAAAATATGCATTGATGTAAAATATCTGACACACTATTTTTTTAATGAATTTAACATGATATCTCTAATTTTTTACATGTAGACTTTTTATTAAAAAATTCTTAAAACCTATGGATTTCGAATAGACACATGCAACGTGACAATAAAAACTTCATACTATTTTAATATTAAAAAAACCTTCAAAAATTAATGATTTTAGGTTTAGCTTGTATTGATGCCAAAATTTAAACCAACATTATGTTGTACACATGTCATAAAGTAATAACAAAAGACAAGAATACTACTTGGGTTTACAATGGCAAATACACAATAAGATAACTCTTCTATTACCAAAATATAGACCAAAGACAAGTGATTAAAAATAACTAGAATTGGATAACTGAATGGGATTGAATACACAACTAAGAGTGGTGGAATGTGGACTAAGGACTAAGCGATACTAATTGGAGTGGTAGTCTACCAAACTGACACTGTAAGGTGGGCGAGTGGAGACCAGCAGATAAAAAGTGATGGTTGGTGGTGGTCCCTTTTCTTCTTCAATTGGCATTCATAGCGTCTAGGTGCATCAATGGTGGCTAGTTCCAAACTTAAAAAGCTAGCATCTAAGGAACTCCTTTCCCACCAATAGAAAAAGAGGGAAATGGTCTTTATCTTCAACTATGATGAAAGACTGAGTGCTCTGCTTCTCTAGCAAAACAACAAAGATTAAGCGCTTCTTCTTTAGCACAAGAACAGCAACTCTAGCAAGCTTTCGTGGACATTCTTAGCTCGAGCAGTCATTAGTCTTCACAGTAGTTCCTCTCAAAAATTGTAACACATAGATGACAGTCAAAGGGCGTTGGAGTTTTCTCCAATGTTAACTCTTCGACACCTAAGTTAGTTAGGGGTTAGTGATTTGATGTAAAATACATGGGGTATATGTATAAAGGCTGAATGTTTATAAAGAGAAAATAATGAACAGTGGTAGCCATAGTGGTGGTTGGTAAATCTCTCTAATGGAGAAAAAGGAGAGGCACAAATACCCCTTCTTGGGATTAGAGAGGTGTAAGGGGGGCTTTCTTCTCGCTAGAATATTTGCAACCACGATACTATGTCAAAGCCTCTTTCGAGACTTAAGGAAACACAAACAAGCCATGGAGGCATGTTTGGAGAATGGAGTCACCACTCAATTTTCTATTGGAAAACTAGATGATGGCAATCCGATCCCTCACTTTGTGGCTTAAACTACCCTCATCACTTTATAGAGATAGGTTCGAGAAGTTAGATGGGAGCCTTTAGCCTACTTGGATGTAAATCCGACCTCTACTAGGGTATACCAAATAGAATAGCTATATTTTGTTATACCGTCTGCCTAAATTATTCATTTTATACACACATGCTTCACTGTTATCTTCTTAAAGCATATGAGGTGATTTCAACCAAGACAATGTATATTCATACAAAGAAAAAGATGAGCAGAATAAATTATATTCTTTTTCAAGCATAAAGGATAGGGAATAGGATTACATCTATTATTCTTAAAAAATAAAATCAAGTACTTCTAAAACACTTCTAATATTCAGTGACAATTTAAATTATAGCGTCTTCATGCAAGGCAAAAATCAAGGATTCAATCAAACAATCAAGTTTGAGACTCAATAAGTAATGAATTCCTCACCACCATATGTAACTCTATTTAATGGTTATCTCACATGCATATTCATACATTTATTTATTCATTCTAAGCGATGGTCCCTCACCATCATTTGTGAGTCTACCATCACTTCATGGCATCACAAATTAAAAAAAAAAAGATGGCATATTCATCAAAATTATTCAATTGCTATCTAAACAAGATAATTAAACCTAATCATGGCAATTCTAACATGTTTATTCTAAACATAGTTCTAACATGCTTATTCTAAGCATAATTCAAAACATTCATTCAAATCCTAGCATGATTTTAATCAAAACATATACTCCGAACAAGATTCTAAGCATCAATCAAAAATAAATTTCTAAGCATGTTTCTAAATAAAGAAGGGATAACAGACTTATCTTGACACACTTATCTAAACTTCCAAAACAAAGAAAGGGTTAAACAATTCATAAAACCTTAATCATGCTTCTAAGCATCAAAATAAATCCTAAACATGCTCATTATCATGCTTCTTCTAAGCAAAATTAAACCTAGACATGATTATTCTAAAGTAAGAAAAATAAAGAAGAAAAGTGGAGGAAAAAGAGAGAAATGCTATCAGGACGTATCCCGTTTCGGGTTAGAGCAAATATAAAAATGCCCGAAAATATTAAACTAAAAAAGATTCCTTGGTTCTTACAAGTGTGTCCTAAAGAGTTAATCTTAAATGTGTTGAAAAGTGTGCCAATAGGGGGTTTATATAATTAAAAATTTGTGCAAAAAAGGAAGTCAAAATCTAAAATTTCCAAAAGAAATATAGGAATAGTCGGATGGTAGTAGAGGAACCACCATCTGGCTATGGAACTACCAGCACCACCTACCAGTGGTTTGACATATTTTTGGCATTTTCATGTTGTCTCATCTGACCTTTACTCATTCGATTAAGTTTAACTTTTCAAATTCAAATCCGATTTCCAAACCGTAAAATTTTATAAAAACTAGACATCTAAGGCTTCGTAACGAGGTATGACTCATTGCCAAATTCTTTCTGGACTGATTTCTATGATTTATCAAATTCGAATATCAGTTTTCTAGTTTTCACTCTTTCACCTTAGCACACTTTCTTCCTCTTCAAGGTCAATTTGGGCATTCCACATTACTCACCACGTGTTCATGTTTCATCATTGGGCTTAAAAACCATAAGCAAAAATCAAGTGCTTGCATGAGGAATTTTTTTTGTTTATTCAATTCTTATTTTTTCTCAAACCATAATTTCAAAGAGGTTGTGCTTGTCAACTACCAAATTCTTTGCGGGATATATATATATATATATGGAAAGTGTGTATATTGAATTAATATTTTAATAAATTATAAAAGGGAGCTATTTTTTTATTTTTCAGCCACAACAACAATTATTTAGTTAATACTTCTCGGACTAGTAACTAGGGGGACTAGTGTAAAGGGAAAATAATACGCCTCAAGGAAAAGCTCAAAATACCCTTATAAGCTGTCCCAAGGTGTTTCTCCCTGGAAATGTCCTTTTATGCTACCCTCGACCTTATTAACTCGAGCACCACGGATCCTCAATAAATCATTTAGTTGGCCTTGTAAGCATATGTTCCTAATCTCAAATCCCTAGCAACATAAAAAAGTGCCAAAATAGTACAATGTAGTAGTTGCCAGATGCATTTCTATGGAAAAAGCGGTGATCTCCCCACCCACATGATAGGTTGCTAGCCTAGCAAGCCCGCATGTAAAGATGACAGAGAAATGGTCCCCTCTTCCATGTCTCTACCTGTGATCTAGACAACACATCTATGTCAATGGCAACCTGACTTGTTGACCAAGAAAGCTCATCCAACCGCTCATCCAGGGTATGATGAGTGGCCTAGATTGCTCTTATAAACCAGGTAAGAGGTGTATAAACCATAGTTAGGGTTATGACATGTATGTTAGAATCTTGGTGAGAAACCTTAGGTAGCCATTATTCTCTAGTCCTAAAAATCTTTTGAGAATTAGGTCACCAAAGAGGAAAAGACAACAATCTCTTCATTGTTTGGTCTCCTCATACATGAAATACAGGTGAATACGAACATCTAAACTCCGGTGTTACTCTTCTTATCCCTAGTTTTTATACATATTTTCCCCGGTTGTTCATTAAATATGCCTTTCTTATCTTGTTGGGTGTCTTCTTCCAAGAACATCATTGACTTAATCATCGAAAGGGCACAATAGACACCACTGGCATCCTCTAACCTCTTCCTCTATTTTATAGTTCGTTGTTCTTGGCAAGCGAGGTGGAAGAAAGGTTGAGCAATGTCAGACTTCATCAAATCTCTTCGATAGTGAGTAGCAGGGAAGAGTTTGTTTAATCCTACTTCTCACGGACCATCCAACAGATTCATGGCACGTCATCTATCCCTCAGGACATGTGTCGAGCTACTTGTGTTACAATTTGTTTTTTTCCATCAATATAAAGTAATAATATTTTTTTGATCTATACACTTCATTTGTATATTAATTTTTTGGTAAATTATATCATGGGCATTTTAGTAATATATTTATTTTCAAAATTTAATGTTTTGGCTTTCAATTTAGGTTTTATATCTAACCAATTAATAGGAAAAAAATTTACAATTTGAAATATTTAAAATAATATACGGCAAAACTTTAAATTTGCATTTTGAGACTTTAAATTAATAGATTGAAAGTGAAAAAGCCTTTTGTTCGTGGACAAATGAAATTTTCCCATGTTTATCATCTCCATTTAGAAAAACTTAATATTTACTCAGACACGTTTCCAACATCTTCGTTGACGTATATACAACCTTTTACATATAGCTTGATGTAATACAAAATTAATTAAAGAAAAAGAAATTCAATTCAATATTAAATGCAAAATAGAAAACATTTTAACTAACTCCTTAGAGCTACACATCAAAGATATCAATCTCTCAAAGAATTTTCTAGTCAAAGAAATTAACTAGTATTTGGTAAGCAAGAACTAGCAATTAATCCAACAACTGTGGCTTTGCAGCCAGCTTTGAAATTGGTTGATGGGTAAGATTGAGGTTTAACATCATCATCAGTACTAGTTTGAATTAGAATTTTCTTTATGAGAGTTGAGAAAATAGGTATTATATATATGTATGGTTTTGAAGTCATCTTTTAATATTTTGCATCATATATATTGTGTACACTTCTATCTTCTTGTTGTTAAGATTACATGGCTTGTGAAAAGAGCAAGTTACTCATCATTAGAGCAACTGGGTATCTTAGCATATTCATGGTGAAGGCAAGCGTTTTTGTGGGCCATTCAACCTTTGCCTTCACACACTCACTCAGATCAAATGATAAACCCTTCAAGCTACAATTGCTCAATGAATTCTAGTCCATGGGAGTCCCTCAATTCCAATACTTCTACCTTAATTTTCAATCCAATGATTATTATGGACTTGATAATATTAATTATCAAATCAATAGTGTAATAATTTCTTATATGTTATTATTGGTTTAGAGAGATAAATATTATATTACTAGATCTTTACTAATTGTTTATACCTCGGATTGTATAGATTTTGAAATATGCATTCGTTTAATATAGTTACCAAAAGTCCAAAATATATAATGTATTGGTTCAACTGGTAGTTTAGCTCATTCCTTATTTAAAATACATTATGTAGTACTAGCACTCATCTGATTAGTTTAATACCCTTTTTATGGTTTGCAAATGTTTAACTAAACAAGAAGAAAGAAGTGTAACTCTACATTTTTCTCAAATTCCAAACGGATTTATATATATAGATTCTAAATGACATTTATGAGATAGTATAAATTGCCTAATTTTATAGTTAATATATGAAAATTTGCTTTTTGAATGCTCACTCATAATTATATAGTATTACTAGTTAAAATTAAGTAATCAATTTCACTTATTATGTTACGAATATATACAAATTTGAAATCATAATATTATCATGCTATTAATTTTTCATTTTCACCATCCATATTATAATTAGATTAGTATTACTGTGGCAATACTTTTTTTTCTTTATTGAAGTAAATGCAGTCACAGGATATGTGTATTTAAACTGTGATAAACACTTAAATATTTATGTTTAATAGGAGTTTAATCCATTATATTATACTAATGGTGTCACTAAATTCCTCAACTTAAGCATATTTGTAGTTTTTGCGTCTTTTGATTTAGTTTCATCTTAATTTTAGTTTTTGATGCAAGTTCAGTAAAATAGGTATAACTTTCTATTTATAGATCAGAATGGTGCAAATCTTGATTTGGTGGAAAGCTTATTAAATTGTTTACAAAATTGTAGTTTACAAGAATGTTGAAATTCAGGTGTCTAGTGGACCAAAAATAGGCTTGAATCAAACCCCGTTTGCAATCTCGACCTAACCTGACCATGTCTCCATATTTTGATCGTATTATCTCTTAAAATATGTATCCAAATCATATGATTCAAAGTGCTCTAGAAAGCTAAGAGAAATGTATACCACTTTCAGAAGACATGTGATCAAAATTATGAATATTTCAACACAAAAATTGGTGGTCAAAGTTGGTGCACATGATGATTCAAATTGTCAACAATTACCTCCTTTGTAATTTAACATTTTTGCCCCTCAATTGTATCTATAAATAGATGACTATTATGAACCAAGAGAGCATCTTGATCTTGGCTGAGATCTCTCAACATTGTGTTTTCTCTCTTGCGTATTGTTTTAATATTATTAATAAATCTTTTTCTTTTTGTAATTTATTTTCTTTCTTACATAATGTTTCACTAATTTCTTTTTTGCTAAGGTGATAGGGTGAAACCCTTGATATAAGAATAAAGATTCTTTAACCCTTTGATACGTGGTTAAAGATCATATTCTTGTGTTGTTTATTTTATATGTTTTATGTTTACTTTCTTAATCAATCTTGGCACCACTCGTAAAGTGGAGGTCTTGATTCATTGTAGATAATCCTTGACATATCAAATGCTTGAGTCCTTTCTAGATGTCCTATTGTTCTTCCTTACTGACACTAGTCTAATTAGAAACCTTAATTTGTTGTAGACATATAGTGATTGGCAAATTGGATGCTTGAACAAGAGTGGTATAAATATTGGTAATGAAGCAAATATAATAAATATAACTAAAATGGGCTTAAATGACATACTTTCTTATTGAAACCTCATTGACATGTGGATTCCAATTGAGTTATGATTGAGTTATTTATCTTTATTTGATATATCAATGGTGGATCCTCTAACCTTAACCTTCATTACCTTTAAGTTAATTTCTCTTACTTGCTTATTCTATTTTTTCTCACTTTTTTCTTATGAATTTGTCCTTTCATTTATGGTAGGTTTTACCACCTAGTTCCACTGTTGGTTATACCACTTATCATCTTATTTGTTAATTTTTAATGTGACCTTGTTATTTTACCATTTTTCTTGTGATTTATTCTTTATTTGCACTACTAAATCTCCTTCCTTGTGGAACGACCCTAGCCTTGTCGGGTTTACTACTTCAACTCTCCTGTACTTGGGAGATAATCCTATTTTTGGATGTGTCACAATTTAATAAGCTTGTGAATTGTAAAAATTAATTAACAATAGTAAAACGAGGTTCATATTCTTCTAGATATTTTATTTATAGTTTTTTTAATTTTTTTATAAATTATAAAAGAAATCGCTCTTAACTGTGAAATTAATTTTGACTTTTTTTATGCAGTATTCCCACCTCCAGAAAATGTAGCACCGGTTGTTTTGCACAAAATATTTATAAAAGGTGATCAAATAAGTTTTGAGCTCACTCTAGATGATTTATGGGCATCTTAAGTCTAGGCTTAGTACAAGTACACCTCAACTGATAAATTCCTCAACACGTGCTTATCTTTTAATTTGTATCAACTACATAGGTTATTGTTTAAATTATTTACCTATTTTAGATGTTGCTTAATTTTTTAAAAGAAATTAATAATAAATATGGTTAAAAAGAGAAAGATGTGTGGACTACTCTTGGGGTTTTCCAATAATGCTACCCATAAAAAATTATCTTATTATTTCATTGGAACATTTAAGATTAAGATTTAAAAACAAAAATTGATATATAGTGTTTGCTCTTCATCAGTAGCATAAAAATGTTTCATCCCACATTTTATAAGCAACATGAAATGCAAAAATTGATCTAAGAATAAGAAATCAATTAAAATGTTTGATATTGGGAAACGCTAATGGAAAAAATGTATATTGGGTTTGTTGGTTTTTATGTGATAGAAATAGCATATATAATCTGATATAGACTATATTTAAGTGCCAAAAATGGAAAAATAAGATAGTCAACATATATTCATTTTTCTTCAATAGCTTTGAATTTCTATATTGAAAAGAGTAACCAATGATTATAAATATTTTGAGAAAAAATTGTAATATGTTGTTTGTGATTTATTACTCATTTATTTAAAGTGAATGTGAGGTATATTATGCAAAAGTATATATAACAATGTCATGATCTTGAAATATTAATATATAAGATCTGAACGTGATAGATTAGTAACAAACAATACAACAAATAATAGAAAAATAAATCTGCACTGGAGGATTTGCGTGGCTCGATTATAAAATCTACATCCACGAACAACTTAGAGTTACAATTTACTAAGTTCCTACTGCAATTTTTGTAGTAGTTGATCTTAACAACTTTGGTCGGATTTCGAGGTGCAAAGTGGCTAAAAAAGCTGGGGACATTCTGAAGGTAAAACATGAATGTACAGCTTCTATTAAAATATCCAAATTGATAAGATTAAATTCACAATTTGAGAACCCAATGATGCATAAGGATGAGTCAAAAATTCTAAATTCTAATAGCTTAATAGTAGTTTGTGTGTTCCTACTAAAATTCTTCAATAGTATCAGAGCCATGTTACACAAATTGGGTTTTGTAAGTACTTTGTCTAGATATTACAGTGTAATGCATTCAAGCCATTATCATTTATCAAGAAATTCAAAATTGAATTGCTCAATTTGTCATCCTTCTGTGCATAACAAGCACTCAAAGTTCGTCGAGTCAATGATCATAGAGATTTCCCAGGTGGTTGTGGTCCTTGTGCACCAAAATTTGATCTAAAAGGTACATGTAGCGTAGTAGACAATTTTAGTTCATTTGAAGTCATTTTTGGTTCAAACACAACATTCCAAATTGTGAAGATCAAAATTATTCTACAAAATTAGTGATTCTTTTGTAGAAACTTTGATTAGATTTGGTGAAGAAATGATTGAAATCGGTAAAAAGGAGAAGCCAAACAGTGAAGTTCAAGCTTCAACCGGCAAAAAATTAGGTACAAACGGCAAAAAATTAGGAAGACAAATCAAAAATTAAAATTTTAGACAAGGATAAATCACAAAAATTTCAAAGGACCAAATCATGAAAATTCTGAGAAGGACAAAAGGATAGCCAAATTACAAAAAAAGGCCTTCATTGAGCCATGGAACTACTCCGACCTGAGTAAAGACCCATTAACGACCCGTATACCATCTGATTCGTAAGATTGGTGGTCTAGTTGAACCAGTTCAACAAATTTCATACCGGTCGAATCGGTTTTTCATAATTTTGATAGGTTCAAGGGCAAAATGTCTCTGATTTGCACAAAAATTCATATACAAAGTTTTGAGGCATTTTGAATTGATTCATGCAATCAGATTGTGGATTTGACAACTCCAAATTACTGATTTTGATGATTTTTCAAAGAATTGCATACTACTTGGCAAGCGGTATTTTCATATTATGTAGTTTATTATATTAAACACATTGTAGCCACAATCATAGTATTATTGTTTTATTAGGTTGTTATTACTACTTGATTGGTTGTGGTTTATTGAATTGTATTTAAGGTAGTAGTTTTGGGATATTAACCATTGTTAGAAGTATTGTGTTTGATTGAGTTGTTAATAAATTTGAGATCATGGCAATCAAAACTGCAAATGGAAGTACTAAAGTCAAAAGACTTGGAAATAATAATTTTCATATTTAGAAATGTAGGATCTCCTATTTAATAACACATGAGCGCACATTGTATATGTTGAAAAATCAGAAACTTATTAAAGGTTATGCTTAAAGGGCTAAGTGGAGGATTGATAATGAACTAGCCAAAGCCACTTTATTAAACCATATGCAAGATGATCTCCTTCTTCTTTATGAAGATTTTGAAATTGCTAAAGAGATCATGGATACTCTTGAGGAAAATTATGGACCTAAGTCTGATACTTATACATAATTACTTATGGAACAATATAGTAAGACTTATATGTCTAAGATGGACAGCATGATAAATATTATAAATTAGGATTAATTACCAAAGATATAGTTAATGCTGGCCATGAAATTCCAAACAAGAGGCAAGTTACTACTTTGCTCAATAGTTTACCTCCATCTTGGGATCATATGTTTACCTCTTTGACATATGGGCAAAAAGAATTGTCAATCGTAACCTTGTTTGCGATTTTAGTTGTGGAAGAAGTTCGTCAAAATCGATGAAAGAAAGATAAAATGGAAATAGTGCTAATACTCTTTTTATGGCTGAGAGTTCCTAAAAGCCCAAGAACTATAACTCCAAGAAACGTAAGTTAAATCCCAAATGCAAGTAAGGCAATCATAAGACTAATAATAGGAGGAAACGAGGATGCTTCATATGTGGTCGAATTGATCATTTCAAGGTAAATTGCCTACAACACAATAAGACCAATGAAAAGCAAAATGAAATAGTTCTTAATGTTTCTAAATCTCTAATTGTTGAAAATGAGAATCAGTGGTAGATAGACACTGGTGCTACACGACATGTTAGTAAAGATAGGAGTTCTTTCATAAATTTTCATGATAAAGAGCAAGGTGAACATTAGTTGTACATACAGAACAAAATCTACGATGATGTTTTGGGTGAAGGCGATTGCAAGATCACATCTAGTTCTTCCACAATTATCCTTAAGGATTTGTTGTTTGTTCTAACCAGTAGGAGAAACTTAATTTCTGATCTATTTTAGAGAAGAAAGATTTTGAAATTGAGTTTAAGAGTGGGCAATTTTCCATAGGGAGAAAGGGTCATGTGTTGTTGAAAAGTGTAAGAGTTAATGATATGTATTCCATTACTACATCTAATAATAATAAATCTTTTGAGTATGCTGTTGCGTCTAATTCTCATAATGATTCATATTTATGGCATTTACAATTAGGTCACATAAATAAAAATAAAATGATAAGAATGTCTGACAAAGGTTATATTCCTCAAGTTAAATTAGATGATTTTAACACTTGTGAATCTTGTGTTGAGGGTAAATTATCATGGATATCATTTTTCTCTCATTGGAATCATCATATTTACTTGAGTTGATACATTATAATTTATGTGGACCTATAAGAATTAAGACTCATAGAGGAACGGAATACTTTATCACTTTCATAGATGATTACTCAAGATTTGAGTATATCTATCTATCAAAGCATAAGTCTAAGGCTTTAGAGAAATTCAAAGAATATAATTTAGAAATAAAAACTCAATTAGGCCTACCCATTAAGTCATTAAACAGTGGATGTAGAGGTGAGCATGAAGCTTTTGATACATTTTATAAATAGAGTGGGATAACCTATAGTTATACTAGGCCATATAGTCCATAACAAAATGGTATTGTTGAAAGACGCAATCATACTCTTATGGATATGGTTCGATCTATGTTGGCTCATTCTAAAATGTCTCTTTCATTTTGGGGAGAAGCTTTATCAATAACTACTTATATCCTTAATAGAGTAGAAACAAAAACTAAACCTTTTACACCTTATGAGTTGTAGACTAGTATGAAACCAATTTTTTCCGAATTTGGGGTGTAAACCTCATGTACTTATTCCTAAACCACTTAGAGATAAGTTACTAAAACTTGAGAATGTCGTTTTATTGGTTATATACACAATAGCAGTAGGTATCGTTTCTATCGTCCTACTGAAGGATTAATTAAGAGTAGAGATGTTATATTTTTTATGGATTCTACTTTGACCCTTTTACAATCTACGATTTACTTGATGATGTTTCTCACCTTCCTTTACCTACACAAACTCCTAATGAGGCTAATCTTCCTCATATTGATCCACTAGATTCTTCATCACCTGTTCCCATTAGCGGGAGTAAACAAAAATATGGACCTTCTTAAAGGTTACGTGATTACTATGTTTTTAATTCTAAGGACATAAATCAACTAGATGAAGATCCGAAGTCTTATTATCAAGCAATGAGTCAATTGGACTCTAAAGAGTGGGAAAAAGCCATGATCGAGGAGTTAGAATTCATTGAGAAGAATGAAGTTTGGGAGTTAGTTGATTTACCTCATGATAAAATACCCATAGAATGTAAATGGGTACTCAAAAAGAAATTAAAGACTGATGGTAGCCTAGACAGTTATAAAGCTAGATTAGTAGCTAAGGGTTATACTCAACAACTTGGTGTGGACTTTTTTGATATGATTTACTTGATGATGATTCTCACCTTCCTTTACCTACACAAACTCCTAAGGAGGCTAATCTTCCTCATATTGATCCACTAGATTCTTCATCACCTGTTCCCATTAGTGGGAGTAAACAAAAATGTGAACCTTCTTAAAGGTTACGTGATTACTATGTCTTCAATTCTAAGGATATAAATCAACTAGATGAAGATCCGAAGTCTTATTCTCAAGTAATAACTCAATTGGACTCTAAAGAGTGGGAAAAAGCCATGATTGAGGAGTTAGAATTCATTAAGAAGAATGAAGTTCGAGAGTTAGTTGATTTACCTCATGATAAAATACCCATAGGATGTAAATGGGTACTCAAAAAGAAATTGAAGGCTGATGGTAGCCTAGACAGATATAAAGCTAGATTACTAGCTAAGGGTTATACTTAACAACTTGGTGTGGACTTTTTTGATACTTGTTCACCAATGGTGAAATTTGCATCAATTCAGATTCTCATGTCGATAGGTGTAAGAATGGATCTCAAAAGACACCAAATGGATGTAAAGACAGCTTTCTTGAATAAAGACTTGAAAGACAACATCTATATGATTCAACCTGATGGTTTAATGGTCAAAGGACATGAGAACAAAGTCTATCGGTTAAAGAAATCCTTATATAGACCCAAACAGTTGTCTAGGCAATGATATCTAAAATTCCATCAAGCTGTTTTGGAGTTAGGATATCAAATAAGTCCTTTAGATCATTGTGTTCACAGTTGGAAGTGCCATTATAAATATCAGTATTATGACTGCATGTTGATGATATCTTGTTAGCTAGTAATTGCATGGATATGATTAAGCAAACTAAATCATATCTAAGTTCACATTTTGAGATGAAAGATGTGGGAGAAGTATCTTATGTCTTGGGAATCAAGATTATAAGAGATAGGACTTCAAAATTGTTATATTTGGATCGAGAAAATTATCTAGATAAAATACTCAAATAGTTCAACATGGCTGATTGTAATCAATTGAGTACACCTATATGTAATTCGACTACTCTTACTAAAGAGATGAATTCTAATGTATGCAATGTCATGCAGTAGGAGTAGTTAGTAGATATCAATCACATCTTGGAAACGTACATTGGCAAGCATTGGATTTTGAGGTATCTTAAAGGCACCAAAAATTGGTTTAAGTGATCTAGGACTTGTTGGTTACTATGATACAGGTTTTGCTAGTGATTTAGATGATCGTAAATTAACCAGTGGCAATATATTTCTTTTTACTAGAACTGTTATTTCTTGGTTAAGTAAGAAACAAGGTTGTGTTACTAAGTCAACTATAGAGACTAAATATATTTCTTGAAGCACAATGGTAAGTACTGCAGTTTGGGCCAAAAGATTCATAGAGAAGTTACAATTGGGATTAATTGATAAGTCAATCAATATGTTTTGTGATAATAAGTTTGCCAACTTTTTGATTAAAAGTAGAGCAAATAGCTCTAAAGGCAAACACATTGATATAAATTATCACTATATATAGTGGAGAGAGGGGAAGTAAAAGTCGACTATATACCCTTTAGTGAGATGTTGGCCTATAACTAAGGGTTTATCTGTAAAGAAATTTGGAGAGCATGTGACTACTATAGGTTTAAAAATCATCTAGTATAGTTGAACATGTGATATTAAGATATTATTGTAAATATCTTGGGGATGCTCAAGATTAGCAATAATATAACTTTATCCAATTTGTCATTATTGGTCAAACAAAAGATAGAGTACACTAGTGAGGTAACAAGAATTATATAGCTTTCTAGATTGTAAAATTCATTTTAAGGCTTCTAAAAAATTATGTATAATATCGGGTGCTTAGTGTCCAAGTCATCGATAAAGTGTATTGAGGAAAATCTCTAGCATAAGAGGAAGTACTTGATCGAAATTTTAGACGCAGGTCAAATAGATTTATTTAGCTGAAATCGCCAATTGAAATTAGGTTATAGATTTTGTTCCTAGTTCAGAGAATTGGTGTCATCTAATAAAGAAACTTTAGAAGCAGTTAGAAATGGATTAAAATCATGTAAACGTGAAGATCCAAAAACCATATTCTAATCACCATATATATTAATACATCAAGTGGGAGATGAAGAAATATGTTTGTGATCATATTAATATAATATATGATGACATGTAAGTTTTTTTGTGTTTGGGTACACCATAAATATGGTGCACTATTACATAAAGTTGTGACTCTTATAAAGAGTCATATAGTTGGTTATTACAAGTAATTGTCATAGTTGTTATGGTTGGTTATTGAGCAAACGGTATTTTCGTTTGAAGCGTTATTGTTTCAAGCTTATAAATAATCCAGACCTAGTTTACCATATTCACTCAATTATTAATTACATTTTTCCTATAACCAAAAGCCTATATGAACCCAATAGCTTAACAATAACGTGTGTGTTCCTACTAAAATTCGTTAATTAGTACTCAATATGCATTTCACATCTCTCAACAATACTCCATTATTGAGCTAACTGTATTTCAATTCAAATATCTTGTTGCTCGCTTAACAATTGGTTAAGTAATTAAAAAAGAAAAAGAAATTTGCCTAATTCTAACTCACGAAAATACATGTAATCAAATCTTAAAATCTAAGATGAAATTAGATAAGTAGAGGATTCTACTCAAAAAAGCCTTCAAGGCGATATATTTTTTTTATCTTTTTATCTTTTGATATTTTGATATTTTTAATATATATATTGTAAGATCGGAAAGTATAGATTAGTTATACGTAATATAATAACAAACTATAATATAAAATGGCATAGGAGGATTTACATAGTTTGGTTATAAAAACCTATGTCCACAGATAGCTTAGAACTGCAATTCACTAAGTTCTTATTTGTACAATCTTTATGTACGTTTATAGTGCTGACACACTCTGATATACTGACCTAATCTTTGTAATACAAAATTTCAACAAGATCTTAAACTCTAGTGACACTACCCACTTTCTGTTGCTGACAACTTAACAACAAACTATTAACACATAACAACGGTGTCCGACTCTGAATTACATAAACACTCAACTCGTAAGTTCTTACGTGTAAATACTAACTCAAACAGATATGAACAAAATTCATGCACGATGACAACCTCTCATATATGAATAAAACTCTCATAAAATATAATCAAATATGCATTCCAATTTTGCATTGAAGCTTTTCTCCATTTCTTGAAATACAATGCCACGCGCAAATATCTATATAAGTTATTGAAAACAACATTATATATATATATATATATATATATATATATATATATATATAGTGTGAACTTTAGTTGCCTTTCTCATTAATATCCTGTAGAATCTTAATCAAACTCAATTGGTAAGAATAGGATAATGATCAATAATATAGGAAGTGATATAAAAAAACTCGTAAGTAAATTAGGACATTGATAAAATATACTTCCAAGTAAACTAGGATACTAAAATAATATCTTAATCTAATAAGAGATATTCAATATGAATCTAATGCTTCTTAATAAAGACTTCTAGAAATAATAAAATAACAAAGAATATAAACAAATGTTTTAATTACAAGTTTGTTCAAAATTAATCATGTGCATGGCACATGTAAAGGCATCATGTTTGACACTAACAATCTTCCTTTTTTGGTGACTTGTGATGAAAACATCAAACTGTTTTTGAATAATGATCAATAAGTAAACACATGTTTAATGCACCTAAAAACAAACATATCAAACATAACTGACAGCACCACACAAATAGGAATAGTGACTTGTCAGTTACAAAACACATAATAGAATAGTCATAACAAAAAATGACTAAAATCCAATAACTTGCAAGTAAAGTGATCAGAGCTAATAGTAGATAACTTGCAAGTAAAATTATTGGAGCTAATAATCTTAAAAAAAAATCAGAGTTAAGTAGAATGAAATAAATCGCTACAAAGAGATCAAAGTTAATCAAACACAAAGGAGATAATTTAAAAATGCATGCAAAATAGATTAGTTCCTGCAAAGGTCAAAATGCATCAAAGTATCAAATCAGTGCAAAAACTATTACTCCCCCTGACTGACACGCTAATCCAAATAAAAATAAGTTCACGGCAAAGTAAAAATAGAAACCAATCAGGAACCACACTTCTCCCTCTTGGTTTTAGAACAAGTTGCAAAAACTAAAAAAAACATAAAATAAAAATAAAGTTCAAAAACTGGTATGAAACCAGTTAAATTTTGTTGATTTGTGAACAGGCAATTTGGATGGTAGTCCAGGCATTTTCTTGGACCCACCAACTTTGATCTTGAACCTTTTGCTTGTGGTGGATGGAGTAGTTTGCTCAGAAGTTGTTGGCATATCTTGCTGACGGTTGTATTAGAAAATGATGCAGCAACTTCTACCACAATCTTGCGAATAGCCTTGTCAAGCTTTTCAGTGCTAGTTTCAGCATCATGAGATAACCCCATGAGAGATTCAACTGGAAGTTCTGGTGGAATCTCCTCATCTGCCTTCTCAGTTTCAGGAGCCGGTTCATGTGAGGGTTCTTTATAATATGGTGGAGTATACTGCGGAGAAGAAACTAGAGGTACTGGCTCCTTTTGAGCTCATTCTTCTTGTATTGCATCGTCAGAGCTTTAAACATTAGCTGGCTCTATTGTAAGTTGATCAAAAGCTTTTCTCGACCACAGTTTGCTTCTTGGCAGATTTCTTCTTGACAAGCTTACCTTTTTTCTATATTTTCAACTCAATGTCTTTTGATTTCTTCTTTTCATCCTTCTTCTTTTTATTCTTCTCTATTGCCTTGTCTGTCATAACAACAGTCTGTTTAGCATGTTCCTCGTCTGGCCTAGTCTCCTCTGGATGTTCCTCTATGGTCTTATCAGTTTGCATATGAGGTTGTTCATCTGCAGTTTCTTTGCCATCAATTTTCCTCTCTAGTTCATATTGCTTTCCCTTGATATCCTTAATATCTTGCACAATATTAGCTAGAGTAACATTGATTAGAGCAAGATGTTCTTCCATATTACTCATTGGATATGGTTTGACCATCCTTGGTCTCGGTTGAGGATTATCAAGCAGAATTTTAGATGTCTCTTTAGAACTCATTAGAATACCATTTTGAGCCAAAATTCCTTGAATCAAACAAGGAAATACAAGCAAATGATAATCAGATTTCTAAAGTGCAATATGTACTATCATCCTATATATCCGCAAATCTAAATTAATTGGTCTATTGGTGCCCAAACAGAATAAAAACTTCACCCTATCATCTCTAACTTGATTTTAATGTGTTGAAGGGAACCGATCAAATTGTGTTTTCTAATGCAGGACCCTATATATCTTAATAAGATATTTCTTATCCATTCCATCTATTGAGTTCCATTTCAAATTATCACGACTAGTTAACCCTTTAAGATCAGCTTCAATCTCAAAATTATCATTAATAGAATGTAAACTCCCAATAGGAATATCAAAGTATGTGTTAATCACGTTGGGAGAAAATTTCACTAATCTACCTCTACAATATACTTTGTGATAATAAAAACTCTTAGGATCATTAATCGAATCGAGTATATTAGCATAAAACTCTTGAATGAGAGTCTTAATACGAGGTAGAAAGTTGTTTACTATTATGGTCCAGTATATGGACTCAAGAAGCTCACCCATGCCATACTTATTGAAATCAGAAACCTTCACTAGCCTCTTAATCTATAACTTCCTCTTTGAAGTGTAATTTAGAAAGTTGTTCTTCACTTCAGTTGTGAGAAACCGGTTAAAGTTGGGCTTGATTTTGTCTTTTATTCGCCCAACAGGAACTTCTTCA
Source organism: Boswellia sacra (assembly GCA_013180625.2). Classification (NCBI taxonomy): domain Eukaryota; kingdom Viridiplantae; phylum Streptophyta; class Magnoliopsida; order Sapindales; family Burseraceae; genus Boswellia; species Boswellia sacra. The sequence goes on from SNVD02005200.1 coordinate 149,321, forward strand.
TCATCACTCATCGCTGGATCAATCGAAATTTCTATATGTTATTGTGATTGTTACAACTACGAGCTGTTATCACTGGTGTGATTACTGGAACCATTTGATGATGATGAACTGCTAGTGGATTTTTCAGATTCAATTGAAGATGCCATTGTCAAGATTTGATTTTGGTGCTGCACAAGAGTTTAAGAACAGAGATACACGAGAGAGAGAGAGAGAGAGAGAGAGAGAGAGAGAGAGAGAGAGGCAAAATGTAATATATAATTTGGATAGAGAACAAAATAACCCTAATTGAGTTTGTGATATACTTGGAAAGAAATAGTCCTCTCCAATTCGGTTCCAAAACAATTCAAATTTGATTTTTTTTTAATTTTCCAAAACAAATCCATTAATGCAATAAATGATGTAAATTCAAAAATTGATTTTGATTATCAAAATAAGGAAATCTATAAGAGAAAGGATTCTCGCCACTAAAAACTCTTCCCTCAAACCAATAATGCCAACATGGCACCTTTGACACGTGGACACATACAAGAAAGTCAAATTTTAGTCAGACACAAACAACATTATAAGTTATAAATAATGTAATAGAAAACAATTATAGTTAATATAACAATAATATCCGAACATCATATGATTCATTCGAAAAAAGTATATTTCAGAGTTTTTTGCAATAAATATAAGAAAGCTGTTTAACTTAATTTTTCATTCAATTGAGATGTCAAAAAGAACATTTTCACATGTTCACAAAAACTAATCACATTGGATTATGAATTAGATACAACAACTTTCACACATTATAGATAGATATTAAGTTCATTAATGTTAGATTAAGATTATGAAGACTTGAAGATTACTCGCTAAGCACATTGGATTTGACTTACAACATCTTTCACACAAGCCATACTTTGGGATATTCAACAAAAGCCTCTTCATTAAGATAGCCATTCAAGAAGGGCGTGGGCGTCTTAACATTCATTTAATACAATTTAAGATCAAGCTAGCAAGCACTAGCGAATAGTAATCTAATAGACTCAAGTCCAGCTACTGGTGTAAAAGTTTCATCAAAGTTTATTGCTTTTACTTGTGTGTAACATTGTGCCATTAATCTAGTTTTATTTCTAACTACTTAACCATTCTCATCAGTTTTGTTCTTAAATGTCTACTTAGTTCCAATGACATTTGCATTTTGTGGCTTAAGAACTAATTCCAAACTTCATTTCTTTTAAAATAATTAGGTTCATCTTACATAGCCTAAATCCAAATATCCTCTTTTAAGGCTTCTTTCACATTATTAGGCTCAATTAATGAAACAGAACAAGCAAATCTTACCTCATTTCTTACCTTCCTTCTATTCTTCATCATACCATCTAGACTTCCAATGATTAAGCTAGTTGGATATACCTTTTATATCCAAGAAGGTGGATCTCTCATCATCATTTCTAATTAAGTTTCTGTCCAAGTCTGTGTTGTTAGATGTGGCTGTTGTGTCTGATGTAACAGTAGTTATTTCCTCTTTCATAACAAAATCTTCCCTTTTATTACTACTGACTAGTGCTAAATTTTTTATATTTTCTATGAAGATGTTATGCTTTCTTAATGAGAATACTTTGCATAATCATCAAGGTCATCAAACACTACATTTGTAAACTCTATTATAGTTTCAGTTCAAGGATTGTAAACTTGAAATGCCTTACTATTCAGTGCATATTCCGCAAAGACTCTTCAATCACTTTTAGGATCGAATTTACCTAATTGGTCTCTGTCATTTAAGATGTAACACCTGCACCAAAAAACATGAAAATACTTCAAGTTAGGTTTTCTTTCCTTTTAAAATTTCATAAGGAGTTTGGTTAGTGCCAGGTATGAGAAAAACTCTATTTGAAATATATTAAGCAGTGCTATTACTTCAACCTATGGCCTTTTGGTCAACTTCTTACTATTGAGCATCACTTTAGCAATTTCTTGAAGTGTTTTGTTTTTTCTCTCTTTAACACCATTCTGTTCAAGTATTTTAGGAGCTAAAAATTCATGTAGAATTCTGTGATATTTGCAAAAATCGGCGTAGTAGACATTTTCAAACTCCTTCCTATGGTCACTCATTATTATCAATATCCTACCAATGTTCCTGTTTTGCTCATTTTCAAGCTTAACACAAAGATTCCTAAAAGCATTAAATGTGTTAGACTTTTTCTTAATAAAATCAATCCAAGTATATCCAGAGAAATCATCAACATAAACAAATACATATCTCTTACTAGAAAAGTTTTCAATCTGTATAGGACCCATAAAATCCATAAGAAGCAAATCAAGTATTTTAGATGTGCTAAGATGTAACATAGACTTATGTGACCCTCTAATCATTTTCCTAATTGACATGGTCCATATATCCATTAGATTTATCATTAAGTTTAGGAACACCTCTAACAGCACCTAACTTAGTTAATTTAACCAAGTCTTTATAGTTTAAATGTCCTAACTTTTGATGCCATAATTCCAAATCTATAATCCTAGCATGAAATGCATTTGTTACCAAGTAACAATTATCCGAAGATCTATTTCCTTCTAGAATGCATTTTCTGACACCATTTAAAATCATGTATTTATTCTGAGTAAAGTTACCAACATACTTGTCATCACATATGTGACTAATGCTAATCAGATTAGCTTTCAATCTATTAACAAACAAAATATTATGAAATTTAGGTAAGTCTTTAACATTTAAAGTGCATTTTTCAATCACCTTGCTTTTTGCACTATCTCCAAATGTGACATTTCCTTTCTTGCATGACTCAAGATTCTTCAAAAAAATTTGTTTCCAGTCATATACGTGGAACAACCACTGTCAAAATTTCACATGCATTAGAATCGTTAAGTGCAATAAGAGTAACATTGCAAGTTGTTCTGTTTTTTCTCAACCCATTGCTATCATGTCTTATTTAACTAATTAAATTGTTTTGACCTTTCATGCAAAAGATTCAATAATTTAAAATATCTACGTCTAATATGCTTTTTAACATCATGAAAATAACATGTTGGAACAAATCATCTTCCTTTTTCCAGACTACATTTTAAAGAACTCAAAAGAGACACAAAAACATCATTACTTTTTAAGCTAGGTTCAGAAATATTACCCGACGTTGAAGCTTTTACAAACACAGTATTTGATGAAGATGCAATGTTACCTTCTGAATAACCTAAGCCATGTTTGTTGGGTCAAGTTTTGCAGACCTAATTCTGAGTTGATCAACATATCTTCTACTTTCAACCAGTTCTGCTATAATTTTCTCAACATGTTCCATTTCATCTTTCAATGCAGACTCCAATTCACTGATGTAGTTTTCAGCAAAGGCTTTCTCACATTTCAACACTTCATTTTCCTTTTTCAAAGTTCTGATTTCCCCTTTCTTATTCAACCCTTTAGTATAAAGTGCATTGTAGGTTTCTTGCAACTCCTAATATTCAGGATCTTTTTTTTGCATCTAAATGTTCATCATCAGTTCTACACTATTCTATTATACTAGACATAACAGCTTTTCCTTTATTAGCTGTAGATGCTATGAATACCATAAAGTTGCTAATGCATTCTTGATCATCTGAATCAGTCTCTGAATTATCACTCCATGTAGCTAACATCCCTTTGTTCTTCTTCTTTTTCAAATTAGCACATTCGGATTGAATATGCCTATAACCGAAACACTTATAGCATTAAATCTGCCCTTTCCTGTCAGGTTGTTTTACACTCTTCTTGTCATTCTCCTTGCTGAATTTTTTGAATTTGTCATCAATTAAGCTTGGCATCTTTCTTTGATTCTTTTTCCTGAAATTCTTTTTCATGAACTTAAAATAATTATTTATTAGAAAAATAATATGTTTTGAATCAGTTTCATCAAACTCACCTTACCTTCATCATTAGATTTGTCAGTCTTAACAGTGAACGCAATACTTTTACCTTTTTGTTTCATTGTGTTATGATTAATCTCAAAATTCTAAAGAATGCCAATGAGTTCATCAACCCTCATCTCATCAATGTTTTTTACTTCTTTAATGGCAGAGATCTTTAGTTGAAATTTATCAGGAATAGACTTAATGATTTTACTAACAATTTCTGCATCTGTAAAAGTTCTACCAAGCATATATGCAAAATTTGTAATATGACACAGCTTTGAATAAAAATCAGATATTGACTCATCCCGATGCATCATTAGATTCTCAAATTGTGAATTCGATCCATTAATTTAGATCTTTTAACAGAAGTTGTATCTTCATGTTTTGCCCCAAGAATGTCCCAAGCTTCTTTAGCCACTTTGCATCTTGAAATCTGATCAAAGTTGTTAAGATCAACAACTGTAAAAATTGCATTGAGTGCCTTTGAATTCCAACTAAAATGCCTATATTCCTCATCAGTCCATTCCTCCTGGAGCTTAAGTTTTGAAGCTCCAAATGCATTCAATTGTGTCGGTGGTGTCTACCCTATTAGAACACTGGTCCATGCCCTATCATTAAGAAATTTGATATATATCATCATTCTCACTTTCTCAATATGAATAATAACCATCATCAAGAATCGGTGGTTGTGATCCAAATCCTCCATTTCATATAAACTCTATGCCTTCAAATCAACGTGATCTTTCTTCACTTGTATGTTAGTGAATCTGCTCTGGTACCAATTGTGAGATTTGAAAGTATGGATCAGTTATACATAATATAACAACAATACATAATATAAAATAGCATACATGTGTTTACAGTGCTGACTCACTCTCATACACTGACCTAATCTTTGTAAAACAAAATCACAACAAGATCTTAAACTCTAATAACACTGTCCACTCTCTGTTACTGATAACTTAACAATACACTATTAAGTAACACATAACCACGATGTCTGATAATTACATAAACACTTAAGTTGCAAGTTCTCTTGAATGAATACTAACTCAAATAGATATGAACAAAATTCATGCACAATTATAACCTCTCATATATGAATGAAACTCTTATAAAATATAATCAAATTTACATTCCAATTTTATGTTGAAGCTCTTCTCAATTTCTTGAAATGCGATGCCTTGCACATACATATATATAAGCTATAGAAAATAACATTATATATTTAGTATGAAATTCAGCTGCCTTTCTCATCAATATCCCGTAGAATCTCAATCAAACTCAATTGGTAAGAATAGGATACTGGTCAATAATGTAGGAAGTGATATAAATAAACAACTAAGTAAATTAGGACACTAATAAAATATACTAAGTAAACTAGGATACTAGAATAATTTCCTAATATAATAAGAGATATTCAATAGGAATCTAATACTTCCCAACAAAGACTTTTAGAAATAGTAAAATAAGAAAGAATATAAACTAATATTTTAATTACAAGTTTATCCAAAATTAATCACATGCATGGCACATGTCAAGGTGTCATGTTTGACGCTACCATATATATAACAGTAAACTGTAAGTTCTAAAAGTATGCAGTTATAAGTAATATAACTGTAAACTGTAAAGGAAATTGGCACAGGAGGATTTTACATGGTTTGGTTATAAAACCTATATCCACTGACAGCTTTAGAGCTGTAATTCACAAAGTTCTTGTTTGTACAATCGTTAGGATCGTTTTCAGTGCTGACTCACTCTCACACACTGACCTAATCTTTATAAAACAAAATCTCATCAAGATCTTAAACTCTAGTGATACTGTTCACTCTCTGTCATTGATAACTTAATAACATACTATTAAGTTAAACATAATCACGATGTCTGACACTAAATTATATAAATACTTAACTCGCAAGTTCTCTCAAGTGTCTACTAACTCAGACAGACCTAAACAAAAATTCATGCACAATTACAACCTTTCATACATGAATAAAACACTAATAAATCAATAAAACATTCTAATTTGCATTGAAGCTCTCCTTTCAATTCTTAGAATATCGTGACATATGTTGACCCAGGTATGGCAACCCAAGAGGGGGGTGAATTGGGTTTTTATTTATAAAAACTGATTTAGAAAACTTTTCTTGAAATATCAAAATTATTTAACTCTTTCTTTGAGAATAATGGTGAAGAAGATGAAAATATAATGCAATCAAGAGAATAGAAATAAAGGACAATCACAAGTGCAAGTTAATCTAAAAAGGATAGGGATAAAGAGAGTGCAAACTCAATTTACGTGGTTTGGTAAACCTTGTCTACATCCACGGACTCCTAGCTCCACATGCTAGGCTTTCCACTAAGTTATAGAAATCTTTACAACTTGTTTGTTGAGCAACCTCACCAAGACTTTTTCCTTCAACTCTTGATAACACAACACTAAGAGTTCTTCTTGATGAACAACCTCACCAAGGCAACTTCCTTCAACACTTGATAACACCACACCAAGAGTTCTTCTTGATAAACAACCACCAAGGCAACTTCCTTTAACTCTTGATAACACCACACCAAGAGTTCTTCTTGATGAACAACCTTACCAAGGCAACTTCCTTCAACCCTTGATAACACCATACCAAGAGTTCTTCTTGATAAACAACCTCACCAAGGCAACTTCCTTCCACTCTTGATAACACAACACCAAGAGTTCTTCTTGATGAACAACCTTACCAAGGTAACTACCTTCAACTCTTGATAACACCACACCAAGAGTTCTCTCATGGATAACTATTTTCCTTTACAAAAATATCTCACTCTCACCACAATACAAGAACAAAGATAATTGTTTACAATAATATACAACTCTCATCAAAGAGTAGATAAAGAATATAAAAGCTTTCTAAACTTGATATTTCTTTTATTTATGGCTTGATAGATTCTTCTCTTACTCTTCTCTTCTTGAATGCATGGGAGAATGGCTAATTTTATAGGCAAATAGGATGAACTTAGTCAAGTGAAGACACCAACTCCAATTTTTCTACCCACCATAAAAACCATAATTTTGTCTGCCATTTTTGTCAATGTTCCCTTTGAAATTTGAAAATATACAAAACATGAAAGATCTGCACATTTGAATAAGCTTTCCAACGCATCAAGAACCAAGTCATTTGGATATCTCGAGCTCAAGATATGGCCAAAAGACCATTCGATGCTCATATGAGTTGATTTTTCTTTCTTGTGTCAGTCCACCGACTTGCATGTCAATTATGTCGGCCTTCCATTTGAAGTTTGAATTTCTTCAAAACATATGAAATGTGCCTCATTAATTCATGTTTCTAATGCTACAAGAATCAAGTTATTTTGATATCTCTAACTCAAGATATAGACAAAACACCATTCGGTGCTCATATCAGTTGATTTTTCTTCCTTGTGTCAATCCACCGATTTCCATGTCAATTATGTTGGCCTTCCATTTGAAATTCAAATTTCTTCATTAAATCATGTTTCCAATGCCATAAGAATCAGGTCATTTGAATAGTTCTAGCTCAAGCTATGTCCAAAATAGTATTCGGTACTCATATCAGATGCTTCTATTTGTCTTTCAACTTGCATGATGATTTGGATGACTTTGCACTTGAAATTTGAATTTCTTTAAAACATATAAAATATTATAAATTGAGTAAGCTTTCCAAAGGCTAAAGAATCGCATCATTTGGACATTTATAGAGAAATATATGACCAATTGATTGAACATTGCTCATGTGTCACATTCCTTGAGTCAAACCTTGTTCTTAAACTTTTGTGCCTTTAACATGTAGTCTTCTCCTTAGCTTCAACACTTCATTTTAATAAGACTCTTCTTGATTTTACAATTATTTCAATGATATTATTCTTGCACATAAATAAACATATTAGTAAATCTCAATGAATCAATGTGTATTGTTAACATCAAAATTATCATGTAGCCTTAGGGCTAACAACATAGACTCACCCAACGAACAACCTATGTTATGAAAACATAACGTCATATATATATATATATATATATATATATATATATTGGGATACCTGATCGATATCTCCTTAAAATCCTATAAAAATCCTAATCAAACTCTTATTAGGATAAAGACAAATATAATAGGAAGTGATATAAGTTACTCCTAAAGGGATTAGGACACAAATAAATATTCTCTTATTTTAACAAAGATACATTAAATAATATCTTAATCTAAGAGGATATTTATCATGAATCAAATACTTGCTAAAATACACTTCTAGAAATATTAAAATAAGAAATAATATAATATCCCTGTTTTATCACAAGTTTGTCAAAATTATCATGTGCATGGCACATGCAATTGTGTCACACATTGACACCAAGAATCTCCCCATTTTTGGCAACTTGTGATGAAAACACCATACTGTTTTTTATTAAAGAAAATCACACAAAGATAAATCAGGCATAACTATAAGCAATCATAATCTAGCAAAGAGAAATATCATGCTTAAAGGAATAACAATAGTATGCAGTTACAAAGCACATAACAGAACAAGGTCTAAATGTATATATCCTGCAAAACACCACAAAGTGAAGTTGACAAACATGTCAAACAACACTTCAACCAAATCATGATTAGAGCTAATAACAAAAACCCATACATCAAATGACATAGGCAAAGGATAACACAGAACACAGTGAAGAAATAAGTTAAAAACACAAAGCAGAAAATAGTTCGAATGCATACAAAGCATAAAAAGTCCTTACTCCCCCTTACTTCTTACATACTACCCTTGAGAAGAAGAAGTAACAAAAAATGTCAAACAGAATTAAAAGTAGCAATATCAAATCAAAATCAAAATAGAAAACGGAATAGAATTATATCAGAAACTTCTTCTCCCCCTTAATTTTAGAACAAGTTGGAAAAGCTAACGCCAGTCGAAGAGACTTACGAATAGGTGGGGAAGAGGAACTGGCAGAGTGCTTCTTCAACCTTCTGGCCTTCATTTTGAATCTTTTTTTAGTAGTAATGGGTGTAGGCTACACAAGAGCGGGTTGTGCTTCAGTTGTCTCTAAAGAAGTGGTAGTGACTTGAGCCATAATCTTGCGTATTTCCTTACCAAGGTGTTTAGCACTGGTTTTTGTTGTCTGCAACTCAACAACAGGGTGTTGTGGAGGTCTCAATGATTCTTTTGCAAGTGTAGATAGGAGTGTTGTGGCTGGTTCTATTGTTTCTACTGTAGGAAGGGGTTCCTGGGTGTGTTCTACATGTGGTTCATGTGGAGGGGACTCTGGTGATTATGGAGAGTCAAGATGCTCTGCTTCAAGAACTGGAAAAACATAAGCCTCTGCCTCGGCAGATGGTGAAGGCAATGTCATTTTGGGTTTTGCTTGTGCTGGTTCATTTGACAAGGACTCATTCCTCAGTTCTGGAGCTGCTGATTTAATTTTCTTCTTCCTTTTGTCAGATTTTTTCTTCACCATTTTAACATTCTTCTTTCCCTTCAACTCAGTTCCTTTTGCTTTCTTCTTGAATTTCTTTTTCTTCTTCTTTTCTGTTGTTATGTCTGTCATAACAGCAGGTTGTTCAGCTTGATATTCTGTAGGTATTGGCTCATCTATGCATCAATCTCTGGCATCTACTCAGTAGACTACTCATGAACCACATTTTTAGTTTCCATAGGCTGTGGTTTTTCCGTAGAACCAGATTGTCCTGCAAGCTTTGCCTCCAAAACAGACTGTTTTACTTTGATGTCTTTAAAATCCTGCACAATATCAATTAAAACAAAATTGATCAAAGTAAGCTGTTCTTTTACATTGCTCATGGGATTTTTGCAGACTCTTATAGGTTTTGGTTCAGGTGTAAGCATATCAGATTTATCATGCAAGCAATGCAAAAATCCTTTTGTGATAGATTTAGACAAAATTTTAGTGTGTTCTTTGGGGCTAATGGGAATACCATTTTGTGCTAAGATACCTTGGATTAAACAAGGAAAGACAAGCAAATGGTAGTTAGATTAATATGGTGCAATCTAAACAATCATTCAATAAATCCATAAACCTAGATTAATCGGTCTCTTGGTGCCCAAACAGAATAGGAATTTACTCTATCTTCCCTGACCTGATTTTGGTGTAAAGAGGGAAACCAGTCAAATTAAACAATTTTATGCAATACTTTATACTTCTTTTTAAGATATTGTTGATCAATTCCATCTCTAGGATTCCAATCTATATCTCCACGACCTGTTAACTCCTTAATCACGACTGCGATATCAAAGTTTTCATCCACAGAGTGCAAACAACCTATTGGTATATCAAAGAATGTGTTGATGAAATTCAATGAGAATTTCACAAACTTTCATCTATAATACACTTTGTGATAATGATAGCTTTTTTGATCATCAATGGAAGTGGAGATATTTGTATAAAACTCTTGAATTAAAGACTTTACAGGAGGTAGGAAGTTGTTTACCGTTCGAGTCTAGTATATAGACTCAAAAAGCTCACTCAAACCATATTTGTTGAAGTCGATTAGCTTCACTAGTCTTTCCATCTGTAACTTCCTCTTTGACGTATACTTAAAAAAATTTTCCTTAACGGCTTTTGTGAGGAATTTGTTAAACTTCAGTTTCACCTTGTCTTTCATTCTCTTGACTGGAATTAACTCGTCTTCACTCATAGCAAGATCAATCGGGATCTCTACATGAGGTTGTTGCAAATGAGACGACTGTGCACTATTGCTATTATTATAACTAGAGTCGTGTTGGGAAGATAAAGAACTAGTGGTCTTTGAGGAATCATAAATTGTCGCCATTGTTAGGGTTTCAAGACTAGAAAAGTTTCTCAGAATAGAGAGAAGCAAGATGAAGGAGAGTGGAGAAACTGTTGATTTAGTATTGTATGAACAAAAACTACCCTAACTATTTTCATGATATATATGGCTTATTTTTAATATATTTTTGTTTCCCACAAAATTTAATTTTAAATCATTTTCCAAAACAACTTAATAAATATCATTAATGAACAAGAATTCAAAATTTGATTTTCATTAAAATAAGGAATTCTAATAGAGTTAGGATTCCTACCACTAAAGTTTCTCCCCCTCAGTTTAATAAAGCTGACATGGCATTTTGACATATAGACACATAAGAAAAGTCAAATTTCAGATAGGTACAAAGAGCATCATATGATATGAAAAATATAACAGAAAATAGTTAAATTTAATATAATAACAATATCTGAACATCATATGAATCATTCTAAGAAAGCATGTGAAACGACACCTCCATCACCATCGTGTTGGCCTTGGCTCGATCTACAACTTTCCCTTCTTCACGATCACCGGATTCAACCCGTAACACCTCCGTCCACGGCCACAAAGTTTTTGGGAATATCACTATTCACTATCGCCGCTCACCGGAAACCGGCGAGTGGGATCTCACCTCCACTGCCATCTTGTAGATCCGGCAACGATCTACATCTTTTCCTTCTTCACTGTCGCCTGTTTCAGCCGTTAACATCCTCATCCATAGCAAAAAACATTCAAAATATACTATTCACCGCCATCACTTTCCGGCAAACGGCGAGTGGCATCTCACCTCCACCACCACCTTGTAGATCGAGCAATGCTGACCAACTTTCCCTTCTTGGGCGTCACCCGTTTCTAACCGCAAGTCCCTCAAATCACCATCTCTTCATTCGGGTGACACTATTCAACTCCGATTTCACTGTTCATCCGGCCGTTATCACTGTTCATCAACCCTGACCAGATTGTTTCCCAGGCTATTTCACACAATTTTACCTTTTGGTCGAGCTGCAGATTCCTTGTGGATTATCGTTTATAAAGAGATGTCTACGACTTTAGAAGCCGAGCCGCTTCGGTGACTGGTTTGCCTTCGTTCTCCCATCATTTCTTTTATGATTTTGCATTGTGTTTGATTTGTAATTCACTTGATGGATCCATCCAAGACAACTACTGGCTCTTGGGCTGATAAAATCAAGATTACTGATTCGAGTACTCGATGCAAATTGAGTCTGGTTACTCCTAAGAAACCGGGTACAATCCTTGAGATTCCAGATGAGATTGTCGACGAGAATTTAGCCGAATGGCGTAGATGTCTTGTTGGCTTCTTTCCGGGATATGTGATGCCCTTCCATGCTGCACGTTCGATGGCGATGCGTGCATGGAAATCTAGTGGTCTTGAGGACGTCCGTTCCACGGATAAGGGATTTCTCATCTTCCGTTTTAGAACTGAGGATGAGGTACATGCAATCATTGCTCGAGGTCCTTGGATGTTTGGAGGTAAATTCATTTACCTGCAGCAATGGCATCCGCATCTGGATTTCAATCTTACAGCATTCTGGACACTACCAGTTTGGATCCGTTTGTATGGCCTGCCGTTTCCTTTGTGGACAGCCAAAGGCCTTAGCATTATCTCCAGCATGGTTGGAGAACCTCAATCTTGTGATAAGGCGACTTCTGATCTATCTAGATTAGAGTATGCGAGGGTTTGTGTTTTTATTGATGCAAGACGCCCTCGAGTTAAGAACTTTGAGTTCAGGTGCAAACTCTCTCCAGAGCCCATCAAAATTCAAGTTGAATATGAGTGGACTCCAAAACATTGCCCCAAATGTTGCCAGTTTGGTCATCGTTGTCCAGAACCGGTAAAGACTTCAAGTCCAGATAAGAATGAGGCTAGCACCTCTGATAGTACCCCTTTGAGAAAAGAAAAGGATGTGACCAAGGTCACTGATTGCACCAAAATAGTTGCTATCCCAGAAGTTTCTGCAGTGCAAGTTGAGCCTCCGAAGGCTACTACACTTCCGAGTGCAGAGTCAGTTTCAGATTCTGATTCTCCATCTCCTTTTGTGACAGACGAGGGTAGACTTTTGGGCACTATCAAATGTTCTACAAATCGTGAGACATCTATTTCCTCAGGGCGGATACCTACTGAGTCTTCTCCCACTCGTTTTGAGCCTTTGATTGGGCTTAGTGAGGATGATCAACCTGATAGGATTGACCATACCCATTCGGACACCCAAGCTACCCAGGTAAAGAAGGGTAAGAAGAAGAAAAACAAGAAGGGTTAAAGCTCTTGTACTTTTATGTTTTAGACCGTTTGTGATCATTTCTCTTTTATGTTGTTAAGGTTGTTTGTGGCTTTTTTACTTTGTTTAGGCCGCTTGTGGCCTTCATTTTCTATCTTTTTATTGGATTGTATGTTTGGACTTTACGTCCTTTTGTAATTCTTGGGGTATGCCCCTCGGATTTTTGTACATTATAACTTTTTTGGATTTATATTACTAAGTAACTTTTCAAAAAAAAAATGTTTCAGGGCTGTTTATTATTTTCACATTAAAGCTATTTTCATTTATCTTTTCAATTGATTAAGATGTCAAAAATATTATTTTGACATATTATGAATTAATCACATTGGATTATGAATATAGTAGCTTGCACATAATATAGAGGTAGCCCTTTTCATTTGAGTGGGTGACCTCAACATATTTCTTAGATACCTTGAGGTTACTGTCAATGATGGCTTTCACACATCATATATTGGTAGCTCTCTCTGTATTTTTTCTTTTAAACCAATATCTTATCAATGATACAATTTTTTATATTACAGCTCACACATGCTAAATTAGAAGAAAACTTATGATAACGCAGATATAATTAACATAACAGCAAGTAATGCTTATTCAGATAACTGACAGATGCCTATGCCCTTTCTTAGATTCTCAAATCTTGTTGTATCTAATACATTAGTGAACAAGTCAGTTAATTGTTTATCAATGGAGATATATTCAATGTGTATCACCTTAGACTCTACAAGTTCCCTTATAAAATGGTATCTTATGTCAATGTGTTTTCTTCTAGAATACTGAACAAGATTTTTGAAAATGTTTATAGCACTAGTATTATCATAAAACACAGTTATAGGTTTTTGTTCAATACCATAATCACTCAATATTTGCTTCATCCACAGTATTTGTGTACAACAACTTCCTACTGCTATGTATTCAGCTTCAGCAGTAGATAAAGAAATAGAATTCTGCTTTTTGTTGTGCCAAGAGACTAAGTTAGTACCAAGATAAAATCATCTTCATTATCAGCTTTTTCTATCATCTACATTTTCTGCCCAGTTAGCATTATTAAACCCTATAAGCTAAGCATTTGTATATTTAGAAAACCATATACCATAATCATGGGCTTCATGTACATACCTAATGATTCTCTTAGCTACTGTCAGATGTGATTCTTTGGGATTTGTTTGAAATCTTGCACAAAGTCCTACACTAAAGCACAAGTTTGGTTTACTTGCTGTAAGATATAATAGACTACTAATAATGCTTCTATACAAACTTGCATCAACCTCTTTTCCTGTATTGTTTTTTGAAAGTTTCAGGTTAGTACTGATAGGAGTTTTTATTGGTTTTGAATTCTCAAGCCTAAATTTCTTTACAAGATCTTTATCATATTTTGATTAAGATATGAATATCCCATCATTCATTTGCTTAACCTCCAATCTAAGAAAGAAATTTAATTCTCCTACCATGCTCATCTCAAACTCTTCCTGTATCAACTTAACAAACTCATTAGTTTTGCTTTTGTTAGTTGATCCAAACATGATGTCATCTACATATATTTAAGCAACAATAAAATAGTTAGATGCATGTTTGATAAACAAAGTCTTATCATTGCTACCTCTTCTATAACCTCTATTGATCAAAAAGTTTGTCAACCTTTCATACCAAGCTCTAGGAGCTTGTTTCAACCTATACAAAGCTTTATGCAATCTGTATACAAAATCAAGATGTTTAGGATCTTCAAAACCCTTAGGCTGTTCAACAAAAACTTCTTCATTGAGATAGCCATTTAGAAAGGTTGTTTTAACATCCATTTGGTACAACTTAAAATTAAGTAAACAAGCAATTATAAATAGTAATCTAATTGACTCAAGTCTAGCTACTGGTGCAAAGGTTTCATCAAAGTCTATGCCTTCTAATTGAGTATAGTCTTGTCCTACTAGCCTAGCCTTATTTCTTACTACTTGATCACTTTCATCAGTTTTATTTTTCAATATCCATTTAGTTCCAATGACATTTGTATTTTCTGGCCTAGAAACTAATTCTCATACTTCATTTCTTTTAAACTGATTAAGTTCATCTTACATTGCTTGAATCCAAACATCCTCTTTTAAAGCTTCTTTCACATTTTTTGGGTTTAACTAATGAAACATAACATGCAAATCTTTCCTGATTCCTTACCTTGCTCCTAGTTTTCATCATGCCATCTGGTGTTCCAATGATAGAGCTGGTAGGATGTGTCTTCTGAATCCAAGTGGGTGGATCTTTTCTTTCACCTTCATTTCTGATTGAGGTACTGTTCAGATCTGAGTTGTCAGTGGTCTTTGTTGTGTTGAATGTAACAGCAGTTATTTTCTTTTTCACAACTAAATCATTTTGATTATTCTTACTGTCAGAATCTGATTTGTTTGTATCTTCTGTAAAGCTTGTTATGCTTTCCTCTTATGAGTATTTTGCATAATCATCCAGATCATCAAATACTACGTTTGCAGATTCCATGACTACCTCAATTCGAATACCACTTGTTGACCCAGGTATGGCAACCCAAGAGGGGGGGTGAATTGGGTTTTTATTTATCAATACGGAATTAGAAAACTTTTCTTGAAAGATCAAAATTATTTAACTCTTTCTTTGAGAATAAAGGTGAAGAAGATGAAAATAGAATGCAATCAAGAGAATAGCAATAAAGAACAATCACAAGTGCAAGTAAATGTAAAGAGGATAGGGATAGAGAGAGTGCAAACTCGATGTACATGGTTCGGCAAACCTTGCCTACGTCCACGGGCTCCTAGCTCCACGAGTTAAGCTTTCCACTAAGTTGTAGAAATCTTTACAACTTGCTTGATGAACACCCTCACCAAGACTTTTTCTTCCACCCTTGATAACACACACCAAGAGTTCTTCTTGATGAACAACCTCACCAAGGCAACTTCCTTCAACCCTTGATAACACCACACCAAGAGTTCTTCTTGATGAACAACCTCACCAAGGCAACTTCCTTCAACTCTTGATAACACCACACCAAGAGTTCTTCTTGATGAACAACCTCACCAAGGCAACTTTCTTCAACTCTTGATAACACCACACCAAGAGTTCTTCTTGATGAACAACCTCACCAAGGTAACTTTCTTCAACTCTTGATACCACCACACCAAGAGTTCTTCTTGATGAACAACTCACCAAGGAAAGAGTTCTCTCAAGGATAACTTTTATCCTTTACAAGAAGATCTCACTCTCACCACAATACAAGAACAAGGATAATTTTTACAACAAAAGTACAACTCTCTTCAAAGAGTAGATAAAGAATATAAAAGCTCTCTAGACTTGATATTTCTTCTGTTTTTTTTTTTTTTACTTGATAGATGCTTCTCTTGCTCTCTGTTGCTGAATGCATGGGAGAAGGGCTCCTTTTATAGGCAAATGGGATGAACTTAATCAAATGAAGACACCAACTACAAATTTTCTGCCCACCATAAAAACCGTAATCTTGTCTGCCATTTTTGTCAATGTTTCGTTTGAAATTTGAAAATCTTAAAAACATAAAAGATCTGCACATTTGAATAAGCTTTCCAACGCATCAAGAATCAAGTCATTTAGATATCTGTATCTCAAGATATGGCCAAAACACCATTCGGTGCTCTTGTGACTTGATTTTTCTTCCTTGTGTCAGTCCACCGAATTGAATGATAATTCTGTTAGTATTCCGTTTGAAATTTGAATTTATTCAAAACATAAAAGATCTTCATATTTGAATAACCTTTCCAAAACATTAAGAATCAAAGCATTTGGATATCTCTATCTTAAGATATGGCCAAAAAACCATTCGGTGCTCATGTGAGTTGATTTTTCTTCTCTGTATCAGTCCACCGAATTGCATGTCAATTATGTCAGCCTTCCATTTGAAATTTGAATTTCTTCAAAACATATGAAATGTTCTTCATTAAGTGATCTTTCCAATGCTGTAAGAATCAAGTCATTTTGATTTTTCTAGCTCAAGATATGTCCAAAGGAGTATTCGGTGCTCATGTCAGCTGCTTCCATTTGTCTTTCCACTTGCATGATGATTTGGACAACCTTTCACTTGAAATTTGAATTTCATTAAAACATATGAAATGTTATAAATTGAGTAAGCTTTCCAAAGGCTCAAGAATCACGTCATTTGGATATTTGTAGAGATATATATGACCAATTGATTGAACATTGCTCATGTGTCACATTCCTTAAGTCAATCCTTGTTCTTAAACTTTGGTGCCTTTAACATGTAGTCTTCTCCTTAGCTTCAACACTTCATTTTAATAAGCCTCTTCTTGATTTTAAATTATTTCAATGATCTTACTCTTGCACATAAATAAACATGTTAGTAAATCTCAATTAATTAATGTGTATTGTTATCATCAAAATTATCATGTAGCCTTAGGGCTAACAATTATAAACTCGAAAAGTTTTGCTGTTTTGTGCATATCCCACAAAAACTCCTTCATCACTTCTTGGATCTAATTTGCCTAACTTCTCTTTGTCATTTAAGATGTAACACCTGCATCCAAAAACATGAAAATATTTCAAATTAGGTTTTCTACCTTTTAAAATTTCATAAGGTGTCTGGTTAGAGTCAGGTCGTAGAAAAACTCCATTTCAAATATAACAAGCAGTACTTATTGCTTCAACCCATAACCTTTTGGTCAAGTTTTTGCTATTGAGCTCACTCTAGCCATCTCTTGAAGAGTTCTATTCTTCCTTTCCACTATGCTATTTTGTTTAGGGGTTTTGGGAGCTGAAAATTCATGATCATTTCTATGATATTTGCACAAGTCAGCATAGCTAACATTTCAAATTCCTTGCCATGATCACTTCTTATTCTCACTATCCTGCTAATGTTCCTATTTTGCTCATTTTCAAGCTTAACACAAAGATTCCTGAAAGCTTCAAAAGTGTTAGATTTTTCTTTAATAAAATCAACCCAAGTACATCTAGAAAAGTCATCCACATAAACAAATATGTATCTCTTACCTGTAATGCTTTCAATTGGCATAAGACCCATAAGATCCATGTTAAGCAAATCAAGTATTTTGGATGTGCTAAGATATGGAATGGATTTGTGTGAACTTCTAATTCCCATTTGACATGGTCCACAAATTTCATTTATTTATTATCAAATTTAGGAAATCCTTTTACAACACCTAACTTAGTTAATTTAACTAAGTTTTTGTAATTTAAGTTCCTAATTTTTGATGCCACAATTCTAAATCCGAAATCTTAGTTTAAAATGCAATTTTTACCAAATAACAATTATTTCAAGATCTCTTTCCTTCTAAAATGCATTTTCCAAAATTATCTAAAGACCATGCATTTGTTTTGTATGAAATTAACAATATACTTGTCATCACATATCTGACTAATACTAATTAGATTAGCTTTCAAACCTTCAACCAGCAAGATATTTTGGAAGTTGCATAGGCTTTTGACATTCAAAGTGCCTTTGCCAATGATCTTACTCTTTAGTCTATCTCCATAAGTGACATTTCCCTCCCTGCATGCTTCAAAATTTTTCAAAAATTGTTTATTTCCAGTCACATGCCTAGAATAGCCACTGTCAAAATACCAGAAATCGATAGAAGAATGTTTAAGAGGAGTAAGAGCAACTTTTCATACTGTCTTCCTTTCTTAACCTACTGCAGTTGTGACTTTGGTAACAGTTTGAACTGTTTTGATCTTTTATGCAAAGGATTCAACAATTTAAAGCATCCAGGCCTAATATGCCCTTTTTTACCACAAAAATAACAAGTTGGAATGAATTTTTTGCCCTTTTTAAGACTGGATTTGAAAGAGCTCAGAGGAGAAACAAATGTTTCATTGCTTTTTGAACTAGGACTTGATTTTTACCTGATGTTGAAGCTTTTACAAACACTGTTGATCAATATTGGTTCCAAATATCCCAATCCATATTTGTTGGAATTGTCTCTTCCAAGACTCAAGACCTGATCAAGTTTAGCTGACCCAATTCTGAGTTGATCAACACATCTCTTGCTCTCAATCAACTCTGTTGTAATTTTCTCAATATATGCTAATTTTTTTGTCAAAGCAATCTCCAATTCTGTGATATAGTTTTCAGCATTGGATTTTTCACATTTCAGCACTTTAATCTCCTTTTTCAAAGTTTTTATTTCCTCTTTCTAACTCAGCCATTCACTATAGAGTGCTTTGTAAGTTTCTTGCAACTCTTCATAGTATTCTGGATCATTTTTTGTATCTAAATGATCAATATTGGTTCTACAGTGTTTTGTTATGTTAGTCATAACAGCTTTTCCTTTATCAGCTGTAGATGTTGCGAATGCAACAAAATTACTCATGCATTCTTGATCTTCCAAATCAGATTCTAATTCATCACTCCAGGTAGCTATCAAGCATTTGTTCTTCTTCTTGAGATTAGCACATTTAGACTAAATATGCCATAACCAGAACATTCATAACACTAAATCTGTCCTTTCTTCTCAGGTTGCTTCGATTTCTTCTTGTCATTCTCCTTGTTGAATTTTTCAAACTTGTCTTCATTTGAGTTTGATGGCTTTCCTTGATTCTTTTTCTTGAAATTCTTTTTCATGAACTTGACATAATTTTTTGTTAGAAAAGCAATCTGTTTAGAATCAGTTTCATCAAGTTCATCATTATTCATCATCGGACTTTTCAATGCTTCCTAGTACTTTGATTAATTCCAAACTTTTGAAGAATGCCAATCAGTTCATCAACCCTCATCTCATCAGTATTTTTAACTTTCTCAATGGCTGAAATTTTAGGTTGAAATTTATCTAGAACAGATATAATTATTTTGCTAACAATTTCTGTATTAGTGAAAGTTTTGTCAAGCATGTATGCAAAATTTGTGATGTGACATAACTTAGAGTAAAACCAGAAATTGACTCATCCTCATGCATCATCAAATTTTCAAATTGAGAATTCAGTCTCATCAATTTAGATCTTTTAACAGATGCAGTACCTTAATGTTTTACATCAAGTATATCCCAAGCTTCTTTGGCCACTTTGCACCTTGAAATTTGTCCAAAATTATTAAGTCCACTGCAGCAAAAATTGTATTATGAGCCTTTGAGTTCCAGCTTGAACGTCGGTATTGTTTATCAGTCCATTCGGGTTTGGGTTCCTCCAAAAGCATTCAACTTTGTTGGCGGTGTCCATCCTTTAAGCACATTGGTCCATGCCCTATCATCAAGAAATTTGATATACATCATCATTCTTACCTTCCAATATGGATAATTACCATCATCAAGAATATGCGGTTGCATTCTGGATCCTCCATTGCGAATAAAGTCCATCCTTCCAAAACAGCGTGATCTTTTCTTCACTTGTATATCAGTGAACCTGCTCTGATACCTATTGTAAGTTCTGAAAGTATGCAATTATAAGCAATATAACAGTAAACTGTAAAGGAAATTGGCACATGAGGATTTTACGTGGTTCGATTATAAAACCTACATCCACGGACAGCTTTAGAGTTGCAATTCACTAAGTTCTTGTTTGTATAATCTTTAGGATCATTTACAGTGCTGGCTCACTCTCACGCACTAACCTAGTCTTTGTAAACAAAATCTCGCCAAGATCTTAAACTCTAGTGACAATGCTTACTATCTGTCGCTGATAACTTAACAACATATTGTCAAGTTAAACATAATCATGATGTCTGACATTGAATTACATAAACACTTAATTCGCAAGTTCTCTCAAGTGTATACTAACTCAGACAGACCTAAACAAAAATTCATGCATGATTACAATCTCTCATATATGAATAAAACAGTCATCAATCAATGAAGCATTCCAATTTGTGTTGAAGCTCTCCTTGCAATTCCTGTAATGCCGTGACATAGACTCACCCAACCAACAACCTATGTTATGAAAACATAACGCTATATATATATATTGGGATGCCTGATCGATATCTCTTTAAAATCCTATAAAAATCCTAATCAAACTCTTATTAGGATAAAGACAATTATAATAGGAAGTGATATAAGTTACTCCTAAAGGAATTAGGACACAAATAAATATTCTCCTATTTTAACTAGGGTACATTAAATAATGTCCTAATCTAAGAGGATATTTGTTATGAATCAAATACTTTCTAAAATATACATCTAGAAATAGTAAAATAAGAAACAATATAATATCCTTGTTTTATCACTTCAAACGATCAAGAAAACAAGCAAAAAATTAAAAAAAAAATCGATGCGTAACTTACCCGCGCCGAATGCTCTTGCTTATCTCCTCGTTCCTCTTGCTTCTATCAAGTTAGGTTCCTCGTTCCTCTTGTTATATGTTCACGGTGCTACATTTCAGAGGTAAGTGGAGGGAAGAGGAAAATAACAAATGTTAGGAATAAATTAAATTCCTAAGGACATTTTAGTCATTTAATGAAGAATATGTCTATGGCGTCAAAAGTTAAAAGGATGTGTCTATATTTCTTTTTAAACCCCTAATTTTGTGTATTTTTCAATTTTTTTCTTTTTTAAACAAGGAAAGAAATAAATTAAAATTAAAGATCATAAGTGAAATGTTGCCTGGGTTATGTTTGTTACGATATTTGAGTTCTTTTTTTCAAGGTTCTTTTTTCTGGTTTTTTTTTCTTTTTTGTTTTATGGATTCTTTGTCTCTTTTTTTCTGTTTTGCTTTTTGGTTTTTTTTTTTTTTTTTTGTTCTTCTTTGGGTTTCTTTGGCTTTTTCTATTCGTCTGAACATGTGTTCGTCCGCTAAGAAAAGGTGAGTGAGGGAAAGCCAGGAAAAGTGATGAAAAACACTTGTCAAATCTAGGGTTTGTGGATTATTAAGGTTATAAAGGTCATTTCATTGTTTAGTGTTAAATTAAAAGGAAAAAAGATAATGGCCGGGGTCATACTATGGTGTTGTTGATGTACCGATATATCAATTTTTAAATTTGTATAAAAGTTGTAAATGAATGTATAAAAGTTATAAATCAATGTGTAAAAGTTGTAAATACAACTTTTATATACTCAGTTACAATTATTTTAAATGAGTGTGTAAATATTGTAAATGAGTTTGTAAAAGTTGTAAATGAGTGTGTAAAAGTTGTAAATGAATGTGTGTAAAAGATGTAAATGAATATGATTTATTTATAACTTTTACATATTCATTTATTACTTTTACATATTTATTTATAACTTTTACACAATTTAGAAAAGTATAGCACCGGTACATCAGGTGTACCGTAACCACATCCAAAATTTACTAAATTAAAAAAATGACAAGATTTTCATGATCTTCAACACGTGGTTTGTCTGCCAAAGTGTTTTCATCTTCATCCACATCGTCATCGATGCTTACACATTTTGAAATTATTAATAGGGCAGAACCACGTTGATCGTCAAGTCTCTTCAACTAATACACCTAACACGTCAACGTGACAGCGTCCATTTGTTGCTCACGTTGAATCTATAATTTGTTTACTTTTTATCATGACTTTCATGTACAATTTTAGAACTTTTCAAGTTGAATGTATGCCCCGTATGATGATTTATAATTAATATGATTGTCAAAAGTTTACCTGTTTAATATTCATCAATTATGTAACAACTAAGCGTTCTTCTTGTCCTTGCCAGGTCAAAGAGTACACTTTAACATAGTTTTGATGAGGCAATGGAAAGGATCAGAGGATTTAGGTAAGTGTTATTCAATTGAAGAATATGCTAATGTTCAGGTTCATTGCCTCCTCACTGCCTACAATGTGGAACTCTGCTATTAACCAGTGATACATGCATGTGATACGAGTTTTATGGATAATGTATAATAAATCTTAATTAGCAAGAGTTACCAAATATAGATAATTTTGCTTTCGTATCTTTTGCTTGAGTAAAATTATTTTGGCGACATTATTTTAGAAACATTGACAACCCAATTAAAGGCCGCATGCATGCGTGCTTTTCATGGGAAATTGATCATGCATGTTAGGTCATATCAATGTTTGGCACCGCACGCATTCCAAATTGGGATGAATAGAAACTATTTTGTTTGTAATTTCTACCTATACATCTTTATAAATTTAATATCTATCGAGGAAACATCTTATATGATCATATAAAATCTTTATTCCCCAAAAAAAAAAAAAAAAGAAGAAGTTAAGGACAACAAATTAAGGTGAGTACATCTTTAACACCAAAGAAAAGCTTTAAGTTTCTTAGATATATACGGCCATTATTAATAAATTAAATCTCTAATTTTCCCATGCATGCCTAAGATTAACAGCATGTGAAGGAATCTAAATTTAGAAGTTTACTCTCAATCTAGTTCTTGAAACGAAACAATAAACAAATTAATTTGTCTTTTCAAAACAAAGCTGGATATATCTAGTTAGCCAGTGTCGATCGAGTTAGCTAGATTTGACGACTAACAAATGGTTAATGAAACAAATTGTCACAAAAGTTTATGAGATTCATATAATATATATAGTCATTCAACTATTCAACATAGTTTCTGTCTCTCCCATCCCATGTGCAAGCTTACAAAGAACATGCATATTATCCACACACAACAAATTGAAATGACTTATTAGAATATTGAACACAAATTAATCTATATATGCATGCTTCGGTACATCTCTCTGTCTCCTTTTGAGAAGTTAACAATAAGATTACGTTGTCAACGTTTTTTACTTGCTATTCTTGGAAAATTAAAGGGCATGAGCATGCATCATCAATTAGCCTTTAATATATACTGAGAGACACTTGCACTACTTGATAGCTACTCTCAATTGTAACTCATCAATTAAACTACTATAGTTTCTTGATTGGTCCTTTTTGTCAATTATCTTAGTCTTTGATGCGTTCAAAACTAGCAAGTATACTAACTGCACAAGTAATAAAGTGATGAGTAAGATATCGTTTCCACGAGGATTGTTTCTAATTAAATTTGTTATTCGAAAGCAACAACAGAACAAATGAGGGGGTTTTGTTGATTGATTAACTAAATGAAATATTAGTGCAAATGAAGAACAACACAACACAAGATTAAATGGAGTGAAAAATCAATAAGAGAAACCTGGTTAAGGGATCATTCTCTGCCACAAGATATGGATTCGCGAATTAATCATAGAATTGTCATCCAATTACACCATTGAAATTATCAACCATAGATAACAACAAGCTTTGTTATCCTAATCTTTTCTTACTTTGTTTTTAAATAAAATAAGCTCTTTATTTAATCTCTAACCATTAAACAACCTAGAATAAGCTCTCTAAATTTAATTCAATGGAAGCATTACGATAAGAAATATAGGTTGATCTAAGCAATAACCACACATGTTCGGATTATTTAACTTAGGTTGTATTCTTCAATTGCAATCTCTAATCACAATTTTGCTACTAAGGATTAGAAATTCAAGACAAATACAGATCAAGATTTCTACTCTAGCAATAGACAACAACCAGATTATATTCAGTTGGCCACCCCAAATACAATCAGCAAGCAATTACAAGCATTAGATATGGGAAAATACAAGCAACTTCAATTAGAGAATTGGATAACAACTTCTTGCACAATTAACTCATAAAAACCATATCAAGGGCTTTGAAATCACCCTTAACCAAATCAGATTTAGTTACACATATTCAAACACAATACAATATGGAGACATTCTAGAAAATGAAAGGGAAAGGAAAAACTTAGCAAATCCTTTGAAAATCTCCGTAGGGTTTGTAATTCTTCCTCTTTCCAAGCCTTCTATCTCCTTCAAGAACTCCAAGAGATGAGAGAAATCTAGAGATGCAGCCTCCAAGTCGTTCCTCCCTCTTCTTGTTGTTATCAAAATAAAACTCTCAAATATGTTTATATACTCTGCTACAATAACTTGCTACAGTGCCCTGTATAATAACATGCTACAGTGATATATGGAATTACAAATATACACTTCTCAACCACTTTTATCATAACTTTCGGTACACTACATGAATTCGTGAACTGTAAATTTCTCTAGAAAATAGACTTTGAGAGCTTTGCAATGGTATATAGCAAGTCATCCAGTTAATTGTATATCAATACAATCAACTCCGAGAAGGTGGTTGACTAGCAAAGGTGCAAATGAAGGGTTTTACTCCCATGCAAGTTCCTTCAAAACTCCTACAAACATCAAAAAACACACAAAAACATAAAAATACCAAGGAATATAGCAAAGAAACATAGACGAATTGATATGAAAATGATATATAAATAGACACCTATCAAATTCCCCCACACTTAGACTTTGCTAGTCCTCGAGCAACTACGACATATGAAACAAAACTAAATCCGAAACAGAATCAACAAAAAATTAAAACACACAAATGCTTCAACTTGTAAATAGGCCTCAAAGATTGTACTTAATTATAACCCAAGGAAAACTTTAAAATAATGCACTTGATCAAGAAATTTATCTCAAAGATTAGTTTCACTTCACTTCAATTCCTCAAGTGTGTATGTGTAGAGCCATTCTCACCTAATCACTTATAACCCGGATGAGTTTATGCATAAAAATGAATCATATTTAATAGTAAAGATGTGCGTATAACTAAACTCCATAGGCTTGCTTTTCAAGTCACTCTCCACTAATGTAGACAAGCACAACACTAAGGATCAAGTAGGGCTTTAATAAGCTTGTAACATTTGGCTTGGGTGAAGATATGATGAAGGATAATAATTTGGCTCAAATCACCTACAAACACATAAATCATTCAAGACTGTGTAGAGCTTAACCCCATAACATAAAAAAAATTAGTTCTAATTCACCAAGTGACTCCCCCAAACTTATTCAAAACACTCAATCTCTCTTTTTATTATTGTTTTTTTTAACACAAAAGAAACTACACCCCACACTTTGTTGTTTTATTCTTTTTAAGAACACTCAAGGGTATAGATCTCTTTTTCTTCTCTTTTTTTTATTGTCTTTTTTCTTCTTCTTCTTTTTTTTTTTTTTACTACACTTCCCCTCCCCCACACTTAAACAACACATTGTCCTCAATGTTTAAGTACAGGGAAGATAAGTACATATTGATTTTTTTTTAACAAACACAATAGAACTCACTTGCATTGCTCATGAACCCAACCTCCTCTAACTTCCCAAAATCAGAACATAGCTCAAAATATAATCGTGAATGATTTACATGCTCATAGGTAAGGTATAAACTGTTTGGAATAAATTCATTTGAGGTTAGAAAATTGTTTAGTGAGTTAACAAAGAAAAAGGCTTACAGACGCTCAAAGGGTTAACTAGGGATCAATTTCAGTCAAGGTTGGCTATTAAGGCTCAAACGGTCCAAAGATGGCCTAAATCATTTCCCTAATGTTGCACAGTCTAGGATTTCACCTCGAGTGAACATCAAACAAGTTCTAGAATTCATTGAAATTTGAAGAAACACTTAAATTACATAAACTTTCTCTAAGTAAACAAATAATTCAGTGATAATGGCTCAGTGCTCAATGTTGCACAAGAAATCAAAGACAAAGCAAAAACCAATATACATTTCAAGCACGCAGATCCATGCATCATTTATAATTTTCCAAGAGTTATTCCTAATTCAATCATTGCCTTATCATCGACCCACAAAATGCAAGAAAAGAGGTACGTGACATTGTTACACCTGAGTCAAGATTGTATATTTCAACAATCCTTAGGACTAGTATCCTGCAGACTTAAGGTTTCCAGCCTATATACCTTTATTATGAATGAACAAAACAAGAAATAAGACACTTCAAACAACAGAAAATAAACAAACCACAAATTTATTTAAGTAGAATGTGTTTCAAAGGTTAAAAAACCCCATATTCCGCCATTCTCAAGTTTTTCCGCAATTTTTTTTTTTGAATTAGAATTGGTAAAGACAAAGAACACATAACAACTCTAAATTACATAAAACTAAACTTACTCATAAAATAACAAAATCCAATAGTCATCAAACAAAACCAAGTTAGTTAGAATGGGTCTCAAAAGTTTAGAAGTTAGCCTCCTTATTCAGCCATTATGGATTAAAGAGATCCAGAATGCATTTCAAGAGGACTTGAACTTTTTAAGCCACCACTCTAAAAGCTAAGATTAGAAAATATTACCTAGGGCAAAAACTATAACTTGCAAAAGCTCAAAAGAAATAACATAAAAAATCTCAAGTAAACACAATAAAAAGAAAGCAAACAAACGTGAAGCAAACCAGCAGATAAAGATTACAGATGGAGCGTTAAATCCAGTATACACCTTTTATTGCCTTCCGTAAACCAATCTATCTGAGCTATTGTTAGATCAGGCAAATAGACGAATTCTTGTAGTTTGTCAATTAACTTTCCAGCAGTTGAAGCTATAACCAGGATTTGCCCCGCCGACTGTGAGATGAAGTTTTGTTCTACAACTTGATCAAGAAAAGACAACAAGCCATCAAAAAAAATATTGACATTTAACAATCCAATGGGTTTTCGATGGATGTTTAGCTGTACCCAAGAGGTGATTTGAAATATTTCCTCTAATGAACCATAACCATTGGGCAAAGCTATAAATGCATCA
This sequence comes from Boswellia sacra, assembly GCA_013180625.2. Taxonomy (NCBI): domain Eukaryota; kingdom Viridiplantae; phylum Streptophyta; class Magnoliopsida; order Sapindales; family Burseraceae; genus Boswellia; species Boswellia sacra. The sequence goes on from SNVD02005200.1 coordinate 176,830, forward strand.
GATTTAATTAGCATATGTGCAATACGCTCATGCATACTAGAAACCTGTAACTCTTTCTCCATGGTGTTGCCTATGATATCTCGTACAGCTAATGGTTTAGGGATAATGCCGAGAACTTTGCTCCCTCCCAAGGATATAGCTGTCGGCACACACCCCATTAACCCAAGACTACCCCCTTCATAAATCAAACGAATACCCCTTTCAGCTAATGCCCTACCAAGATCAAGAGCCGCTGTTGTAAACTCTCCATCTTTACCAAATTGAGATCCACAAAATACGCATATGTTTTGGAATCGCCGAATTGGTGTTTTCTCTATTTCTACAAGTGCTCTAACCTTGTGTAAGACAATAATGCACGTTAGCTGTTATGTTTTTCAGAGGCAGAAGAGGTTATAATAATGACATTTGAAAATAAGGAGAATGGACAGATGCACACATAGTACTCTCAGATTTGACACATGGGGACATAATTTCGATGGGGGTTGCTCGATGCAAATTTATCACCCCAAGATTTGAAAAATTGAGCTACGCTTTCAGTGGGGGTTGACAAAACCTCCACACTTGTCTCCCATGTGAAGCGTGAAAAATTGAGATATGTTTTCGGCGGAGGTTGAAAAAACCTCCCTACTTGTCTTTCACGTGTGCTTAGGTAGTCATACGGTTTGTCAAAAAAGAAAACTTAAAATTAAAACAAACAAAATCAACAAACAACAACACCACAAAGACAACACTAATAATCAAATAAAACAAAACAAGAAAAAATAGATTTCAACAATTATAACACATATTCAAATGTACAAGTAGTTACGATTCTGGCTCACATCTTCCGCTGGTTTTACATCCAGTAACGGCTGAAACGCCTTCTATGAGTCGGGGATTTGCTTTCCATCCAGTTTTTTTATAAACTGGCAAACAAGGTCTTTTTTAGTTAGATTCCCTAGACTATAATGTTGCAATTCATCACGAAATTGTGTCTATAGATTAAGCAATTCATGCTGAACAAGTCCACAAGAATGTGACTCAAGAGTTAATAAAACATTATCCAGAGACTCATTACTCAGACCATTCTTAATAAACAAAAGTTTATCTTCTCTATTTTTGGACACAAAACCTAATGACCGACAAGTCTGGTTACAATTCCATCTAGCACATTTATAACATGCTTGTAACCTCTTTGCTCTTCGCCTCTTGGCATAGTAGCTCTTTCTTATACCCGAAATGTATTTTGCTAGATTAATATCAGGCTCACTGGACAATGTTACATTGGCTTCGATAAGCCATCGGATATCTACAGGCATTTTTAGGAGCATCAACGTCCAAAGTCTAGTCATGTCCAAAGTCTAGTCATCTATACTTTATAAATTTTGAACACAGCATTTTGAGGAAGTGAAGGGAAATATTTATGAAGGTTTGACAGAAAGATATCAGCATGTAGAGTCTCAAATGTAAATTAATATATATATGCATTTATATATATTACAAATTTAGAAATTATGTTTAAAGTATTAGTGGGTTGGAAGTTGATGGACTTAGGCCCATTGAGCCAAGGCCTTATATTTAAGGAAGAGATGGGGTTTTTCTAGAATGAAGGAGAAGGAAAAGAAGAAAAAAAAAAGAAGAGGAGAGGAGAAGGGAGTTCACGGTTCCAGGAAGAAAAGAAGAGAAAAAGAAGAAGAGAAAGGAGAGAGAAGAAAAGAGAGGAAAAAATTCAAGAAGTTTAGCTTGGAAAACAAGTATGGGTTTCTAACACTATACTTACTTCATGTTACGTATTTGGTCGTTGAATTGATATTAGTTGTTATGCATGTGACTTGTTTTAAATTAAATTCTTGGTTGCTTGGATGATGAATTATGAGTGAAGTTACTTATTGCAAATTGTTTGTTGTGATTGAATGAAGAAGTATGTGTGAAATTAAGTGTTGATGAAGTGGAGTAAAAATTGTTTTGTGAGGAGTTGTAGTTTATGTGATTGTCTTGTGTTGTTTGAGTTGATGCATTTTTCTGGATTGAGAATTGCATGATCTTCCATTTATGCAAGAAAATAGACAGATCAAGCTTTAAATAACCGCTGATTTCGTTAAATTTGGAGTTTAAACGGATTTTTGGTGAATTTTTTAAGTTGGGAGTTGAAATCAGGAAATGGGACGTTTTAAACCAACTCTGGAATTCGATTTCGGTGTTTCGCTAGACAGTGAACAGTGCTGTTGAGTGAACAGTGTCAAGTGAACAGTATCTTTTGTGAGCAGTATCGAGTGAATAGTGTTTTCAGTGAACAACATCGAGTGAACAATAAACAGTGTTGAGTGAACAGTGTTTTCAGTGAACAGTGTCGAGTGTCGAGCGAAATTTCAGAACCACCCCAAATTGACTGTATGCTTCCTAAAAAGTCTTGGATTTTGCATAAAAATCATATTTTCTTGAGATTTATCATAGTAATGATATTGAAAGGTTGTTAATGTATGCATTGGACCTTGGATGGGCTGTTCTGTATACGAATCCAAGGAGAATGTGGATAATATATTTTTAGTGTTGGACCTTGGATTGGTCGTTCTATACACGGATCCAAGGGGAACACAAATATAACAATGGGATGTGTTGGACCTTGGTTGGGCCGTTATGTACACGGATCTAAGGGGAACACGAATATGATAATGTGATGTGTTGGACCTTGGATGGGCTGTTCTGCATACGGATCCAAGGGGAACACGAACATAAATGTGATGTGCAAACAAACATAATTGTTTGAACTATTATTATTGGATGTCTAATTTTGTGATTGAATATTTGTGGAATGCGTATGATTTAGTATAATGTTAGAATGTTCCTACTGGGCTTTATGCTCACCCCCTTCCTCCACAGGTACACAGAAGGATGTTCATCCTAGCGATGTTCCAGAACTTTCTTAGGGAGTCTAGAGTCTACATGCATATAATGATTTTTTTTTTTTGGGACTATCTTCATTCTCCTAGTTGTAATGGGAGATTTCGTTAGGTGACTAATTAACTGATGTATTGATTTTAGTCACCAATGTATGTAAAAATTAATTTTGAATAAATAGTCATAAGTTGTAATGAATTCTTATGATATATATATAATTGAAAAAAAAACTTTTATGAGATCTAGATGACATAATTTTTATAAATTCTTTTTCAATCACCCCTAAAATCTCTAAATAAGAGATGTTAGGGCGTGACACAGCATCCATTGAAGAGGAGAAAAGGAGAGATATTACCGATAATGCTATTGAGTCTATTCTTCTCCAAGATATAAACGCTTCAAACCTTCAAGCAATGGCTTTAGCTCCCGTTTGGATGTTTCCTTAAGCTGTTGCACAAATGAGCTCAAAGCACGGAATAATCAAATTAAACACACAAAAAGAGAAGAGAAGAAAACAAAATAAAATAGAGAGACATAAAAGAAATAAAAACACAATAGCAAACAAAAGTCAAAAACAAACAACAAAGCAAATGAGACAGATGGCAAAGAGAGATAAAACCTGATCAATTATGATGGCCCATGAGAGGAATCTCCTTGAGACACAAAAATTGATCATTACTACTTTCTTTTCTTCGTCTCTTTTTATTTATTTTTCAAAAACATTGGGTTCCATCCCAATAAGCGCTTGGTTTAACGTCCTTAGCCTGACGTTACCTGCCCTCACCCATCAACATAAGTTGGCTCGTAGAGAGGCACCTCCTCGATGTCCTGCATCACTGAATTTTCATAGTGAGGCTTCAACCTGTGTCCATTCACCTTGAATACTTTGTTAGTTTTCAAGCTCTTGATTTCCACTGTACCATGAGAAAAGACATCAGTAATAACAAAAGGTCCAACCCATCAAGATCGTAATTTACCTGGAAATAACTTGAGGCGAGAATGAAATAAAAGAACTTTCTGTACCACTTCAAAATTCTTCCTGGAGATCATTTTATCATGAAATGCCTTAGTTCTCTCCTTGTAAATTCTTGAATTCTCATAGGCATCATTTCTAAGTTCTTCCACTTCTTGTAGTTGAAGCTTCCTTTGTTCTCTAGCGGCATCCATCTTCATGTTACATAGCTGTACTGCCCACCATGCTTTGTGTTCGAGCTCTACTAGAAGGTGGCATGGCTTACCATAGACTAACCTATACGTAGACATACCAATAGGTGTCTTGTAAGCAGTCTACTATGCCCAAAGTGCATCATTAAGTCATAGGCTCCAATCTTTTCTGTTCGAATTCACTATCTTCTCGAGGATGGACTTGACTTCTTGATTTGAAACTTCAACTTGACCACTAGTTTGTGGATGATATGCAGTAGACACCCTGTGAGTAATGTTGTATTTCTTGAGCAAGGCTTCAAATGATTTATTGCAAAAGTGTGTCCCTCTGTCGCTAATCATGGCTCTTGGTGTTCCAAATCTTGCAAAAATGTTAGATTTCACAAAATCTACAGCAACTTTAGTTCTCGTAGCTTTTGCTTCCACCCATTTAAAAACATAATCCACAACAAGTATAATGTAAACATTACCAAAAGATGAAGGAAAAGGACCCATGAAATCAATACCCTACACATCAAAAATCTCAACAATAAGTGTAGAGGTTTGTGGCATTTGATTTTTGGCACTTAAATTACCTGTCCTTTGACAATGGACACAAGCTTTGCAAAAGAAATATGCATCTTTGAACAATGATGGCCAGTAAAATCCACAATCAAGAACTTTGACGGCTGTTCTTTTTGGACCAAAGTGACCTCCACATGCATAAGAATAACAAAAGGTTAAAATTGAATTAATATCATATTCAAAAACGCACCTTCTTATCACTTGGTCAGAACAATGCTTCCATAAGTACGGATCATCCCATATGTAATACTTGGTAATGTTTTTGATCTTGTCTCTTTGAGCTCGAGTCAAGTCATGTGGTAGCTTCTTGGTAACTAAGTAGTTGACAATATCTGCATACCAAGGGGCTACTACATTTAGAGACAACAATTGTTCATCCAGAAAACTTTTTTGTAATGGTAGTGCATCATCATCATGGACAATGCGACTAAGATGGTCTGCAACTAAGTTTTCACTTCCCTTCTTATCTTTGATCTCCAAGTCAAATTCCTATAAGAGGAGTATCCACCTGATAAGCCTTGGTTTAACATCCTTCTTTGTGAACAAGTACCTCAAGGCTACATGATCAAAATAAATGGTTACTTTAGTACCAATCAAATAAGAACAAAACTTTTCTAAAGCAAAAATAACAGCTAGCAGCTCTTTCTCAGTAGTAGAAGAATTAAGCTGAGCATCATTTAAAGTCCGAGATGCATAGTAAATGGCATGTGGAATTTTGCTCATTCGTTGACCCAAAACAGCACCCACAGCATAGTCACTTGCATCGCACATAATCTTGAATGGATGATCCCAATTTGGAGATTAGATCACTGGAGCCGAAGTCAAGAGTTCTTTCAATTTCTCAAATGCCTCATTGCATTTCTCATCAAATTCAAAGGCCACATCATTCTGTAGTAATCCGCATAGGGGCAATGCTATCTTGAAAAAAATCTTTGATGAACCTACGATAGAAACCTGCATGACTAAGAAAAGAACAAATATCCCTCACACTTGTGGGGGGTGGTAAGGAATATATAAAGTCTATCTTAGATTTGTCAACTTTTATACCCTTAGCAGAAATAATATGTCCCAAAACTATACCCTGATATACCATAAAATGACATTTTTTCCAATTCAGAACAAGGTTAGTTTCTATACATCTTTGAAGTATAAAGGTAAGTTGTCAAGGCATTTATGAAAAGAATCACCAAAAACACTAAAGTCATCCATAAATACCTCAATGATGCTCTCGACATAATTACAGAAAATACTTACCATGCACCTTTGGAAAGTGGCAGGGGTATTGCAAAGACCGAATGGCATTTGTTGATAGGCAATTGTACCAAATGGGCATGCAAATGTAGTTTTCTCTTTGTCCTCGGGAGCAATGACAATCTGATTATATCCTAAGTAGCCATCAAGAAAACAATAGTTGGAATAACCTGCTAACCTCTCAAGCATTTGATCAATGAATGGCAAGGGAAAGTGATCCTTGCGAGTTGCTGAATTGAGCTTCCGATAATCAATACAAACTCACCACCCGATTTGGATACGAGTGGGAACTAGCTCATTATTATCATTCTTAACCACCACAACACTAGATTTCTTCGGAACAACTTAGACTAGACTCACCCACTTGCTGTCCGAAATTGGATAAATCACACCCACATCTAACAATTTGAGGATTTCTTTCTTGACAACTTCCATCATGGGAGGATTCAACCTCCACTGTGCTTCTCTAGTGGGCTTCGATCCTTCTTCTAACAAGATGCGGTGTATGCATATGGCTGCTTTGTGATCTCTAAGCAGTTGGATGACTTTCTCTTCTTGTAGTGGTGCAAGGCCTTTTGCTATTATGACTAGCAAAGTATCTTTCTCACCCAAGAACACATGCTTCAAATGATCTGGAAGAGGCTTAAGGTCTAAGGTAGGGGCTTTCATCATAGAAGGAAGAAGTTTCTCATTAGACAAAGGCAATTCAATGTACAAAACATCATACTTATTTGTGATTATAGCTATAGTCTCATCTAAGCTTGCCACAGCTTCCTTCACTTCTTTAGACACTTGTATCAACTTTCTCGGTTCTCTGGAATTTTCTGTCCCTATATGCTCGCTAATAGCTACTTCTAATCCATCTTTGCGATTTAACTCAAAAAGTTGTTGTGCCAAAGAATCAATAACATTAACTCCAAAAACAGAATGTAAGTTACTAGGGTACCTCATTGCCTCAAAAATATTGAAATGAATCACCTCGCCATCAGACTCCATGGTGAGAGTGCCATCATGAACATCAATCTTGGTTCGAAAAGTTTTGAAGAATGGTCTCCCTAAAAGAATCGGTGTTAGATTGGGAGATGTCTCATCCTCCATTTCAAGAACATAGAAGTCTGCTGGAAAAACCAATTGATTCACCTGCACAAGCACATCTTCCACAACTCCCTTGGGATATGCATTAGAACGATTAGCAAGTTAAATGATAGTACCAGTTTCCGCAAGGGGTCCAAGATTTAAAGAAGCGTAAATAGAATATGGCATGACATTAATAGATGCTCCTAAATCTAACATAGCTCTTTCAAACTTGGTATTACCAATAGTGCATGGAATGGTAAATGTACCTGAATCTTTGCACTTTGGAGGAATTTTTCTTTGCAGTACAGCTGAAACATTTTCTCCCACACTTACTTTCTCATTTCCTTTCAACGTTCTCTTGTTATTGCATAACTCCTTAAGAAATTTTGCATAACGAGGAACTTACTTGATAGCATCCAGAAGTGGTATATTTACCTCGATCTTGCGAAAAGTCTCCAAGATTTCCTGTTCTTGTTCCTCCTTCTTTGATTTTGCAAATCTGCTAGGAAAAGGTGGAGGAGTAACATATGAAGGAATAGGAGTTTTAGGATTTACCTTAGAAGACGATGTCTTATTCATGATGGAAGTGGTATCGTCCCATTCATTAGATTGTGACTTTTTTGGTGGGATCTCTAATTGCTTTCCACTTCTCAAAGTTACCACGCTAGCATTTTCTCTTGGATTGATCACTGTTTGAGAAGGTAATTTTCCTAAGCCTTGACCCTCTAATTTGCTCATGTTAGTGGCCAATTATCCCATTTGATTTTCCAGGTTTTGGATACTTGCCCTAGTTTCCTGCTAAAATTGTATTATGTTAATGGCAAGTGCTTTAACAATATCTTGGAGAGACATACATGAATTTTGTGGAGTTAGTTGTGGTGCTGGTTGTGGTACTGGCGGTGGTTATGTTTGAAATGGTTGCTGCACTCTTGGTTGATTGAAACCTAGTGGTCGATTTGGTATGGCATTTGGGGCATTTGATTAACGATTCCAGTAACTAAAATTGCGGTGGTCTCTCCATCCGGCATTATAAGTGTTAGAGAATGGGTCATACCTCTGCCTTGGTTGTCCTGGAAATCCACCCATGGCATTGGCTTGTTCCGTATCTCTCTCTTGCAAAGTTGGACACATGTCGGTTGGATACTCCATGGTAGAACATACCCCACATGCATAAGATTTCTGCATATGTCCTACAGCCTTTTTTTTACAAGAGATGTAAGCTCAAAAAGTTGTTGTTCAATGTTCGGAAGTCTTACCTCATTTACTCTGTTCGGTAGTTGTGGCTCAAATCGACTACTGAATTGTTGGGAGTTCGCTGCCATGTCGCTAATCACATATCTTGCAGCTTCCGGCGTTTTATTAACGAGTGCTCCACCACTAGTAGCATCAATCATACTCCTATCCATTGGTAGGAGACCCTCATAGAAATATTGAATGAGAAGTCCATCACTAATTTGGTGGTTTGGACAGTTAGCACATAACCTTTTAAATCTCTCCCAATGTTCATAAAGTGATTCTCCATTGTGTGTCGAATGCCAAAAATGTCTTTTCTAATGTTTGTAGCTTTCGAGATAGGAAAGTATTTCTCTTAAAAGAGTTTACTTATCTCATTCCAGGTGGTAATGGTACCCGGTGGTAGATAATACAGCCAATCTTTTGTCGAATCTGCAAATGAGAATAGGAAAGCTCTCAATTTAATTTGCTCTTTAGAAATGCCGGTTGGCTTCATACTTGAGCATACCACATAAAATTCTTTGAGGTGTTTGTTAGGATCCTCTCCTGCAAAACCATAAAATGTAGGCAAGAGATGAATTAGTCCATATTTAAATTCAAAATCTACCTCAAGATTAGTGTTTATGCATAGCGGTTGATCAATAATTGGAGACGCTAACTCCTTAAGAGTCTGATTGTTTTGCATCACCATTACTTCCGATTCAGATTTGATTGAACTGCAAGAAGATGGAAGGGAAGTATATTGGGCAAGGTCAAATTCTGGAGGTGGCGTCGAAATTGACCGATTTAGTCTTAAATTCGAGGATTCGAGAAACTCCTTAATTCGCTTAAGTCACTGATCCACTTCTCCCTTGGACATAAAAGCCTAAACACAAACAATCAGAAAAGAAAAATACAAATCAAGAATCAACAAAAATAACAAAATAACAAATCGATTAGAAAATCAATCCCTGGCAATGGTGCCAAGAACTTGATGCGTTCGAAACTAGCAAGTATCCTAATCGCATAAGTAATAAAGTGATGAGTAAGATATCGTTCCCACGAGGATTGTTTCTAATTAAATTTGTTATTTGAAAGCAACAACAGAATAAATGGGGGGGTTTTGTTGATTGATTAACTAAATCAAATATTAGTGCAAATGAAGAATAACACAACACAAGATTAAATGGAGTGAAAAATCAATGAGAGAAACCTGGTTAAGGGATCATTCTCTGCCATAAGATATGGATTTGGGAATTAATCATAGAATTGTCATCCAATTACACCATTGAAATTATCAACCGTGGATAACAACAAGCTCTGTTATCACAATCTTTCTTTACTTTGTTGTTAAATAAAACTAGTTCTTTATTTAATCTCTAACCATTAAACAACCTAGAACAAGCTTTCTAAATTTAATTCAATGGAAGCATTACGATAAGAAAGATAGGTTGATCTAAGCAATAACCACACAGGTTCGGATTATTTAACTTAGGTTGTATTCTCCAATTGCAATCTCTGATCACAATTTTGCTACTAATGATTAGAAATTCAAGACAATTACGGATCAAGATTTCTACTCTCCCAATAGACAACAACCAGATTATATTCAGTTGGCCACCCCAAATACAATCAGCAAGCAATCATAAGCATTAGATATGGAAAAATACAAGCAACTTCAATTAGAGAATTGGATAACAACTTTTTGCACAATCAACTCACAAAAACCATATCAAGGGCTTTGAAATCACCCTCAACCAAATCAGATTTAGTTACACATATTCAAACACAATACAAATATAATACAATATGGAGACATTCTAGAAAATGAAGGGGAAAGGAAAAACTTAGCAAATCCTTTGAAAATCTCCTTAAGATTTGTAGTTCTTCCTCTTTCAAAGCCTTCTATCTCCTTCAAGAACTCCAAAAGACGAGAGAAATCCAGAGATGCAGCCTCCAAGTCGTTCCTCCCTCTTTTTGTTGTTATCAAAATAAAACTCTAAAATATGTTTATATACCCCACTACAGTAACTTGCTACATTACCCCGTATAATAACATGCTATAGTGATATATGGAATTACAAATATATATTTCTCATACCATTTTTATCATAACTTTCGGTACACTACATGAATTCATAAACCATAGATTTCTCTATAAAATAGACTTCAAGAGCTTTCTAATGGTATATAGCAAGTCATCCAGTTAATTGTATATCAATACAATCAACTCCGAGAAGTTGGTTGACTAGCAGAGGTGCAAATGAAGGGTTTTACTCCAATTGGGTGCAAGATCCTCCAAAACTCCTACAAACATCAAAAATCACACAAAAACATAAAAATACCAAGGAATATAGCAAAGAAACATAGACGAATTGATATTAAAATGATATATAAATAGACACCTATCAGTCTTGTTTGCCAAAATGCCTTGCAAGGTGAATGTAAATGAGGGGAGATCATCATCATTATCAAGGGCTCCAAAGGGGCACTTTGTGGTTGATGTCGGGGAAGAGCTAAGGAGATTTGTTGTTCCATTAATATCTTACTTGAAGAATCTAACTTCCCACTGCGGAAGAGTATGGATTTGGGAGCCACCAGAAGAGAATCGTTTTGCCTTATGATGAATCAACTTTCTGAAGGGCGATGGAAGTCATGGCAGCCGCCACTTAATCAATTCTTAGATGTTGGAGTAAAAATTAGATTAGAAGCATAATATCCACTCATCCTATAACCAATATCATTTTTGTATTATTACTCTTTCATCAGGAAAAGTCCAAGCTATATTTATTACCTTGTCTAACTATTGTTATACCTCGCTAAATCAATTAATTAATCTCTTTAAATTCTCATTTCGATGTATTATTTGTCATGGAAAAAGAAGACTTTCTCTATTTCATTTTCTATGTTACAGCAAAATTTTTATATTGATATATAGCTTTACTCAAGGCAAAACTCTCCAAATCTTTCAGAAAATTTCCTTCATGTCTATTAGTTTAAAATCTAAATAGATGCATAATTTTATTTCCTTCTAGATAGATTTGAATGCATAAACTTAAAATATGAATATAAGCCTGAATTTCTTCTTTTTTTTTCTTTTTAAGTCATAAAATATTTAAGGCACATCCAGTATTTCTTTTAACATATTTTTTAAAATGTTATTAAAGATGAACATAAAAGAATGCAATATCATATTTATTCCTGAATATATGTTTATATGATTTATTTCAAAATAAAAAAGAACATGTACTATATACTTTTGGAAAATACAAATTTTGTAGTCGATACAACTATTATAATAAGTACCAGTGTTATAAAATTTTTTGAGTAAATACAATATAATTCATTTTCTATTCTCAAAAAAAAATTCAAAATAGTTCATATTCTTTTTCTTATCATATAATATTCAATCTAACCTACAATATCTTAGATAACAAAACTCCATTGAATATATAAAACTAAAAAATAAATAAATGAATGAATTATTTTTACTTGGTTTTATATGTAAAATTATTGTTAATTTTGAGCCCCAACTTATAACCACTTCAAATAATTCCTTGACTAATTTAGAACAAATCTCTGCAAATATTGGTAAGTATTTGATCTAATATTAGATTTACAATTCTAGCTGTTTCCTAAAGAAAATCCTAAAATATTAGTTACTATTATTTTGAAAAAGAAAGTTGTAGCATTATTGAATCCCAAAACCCACATTCAAATCTATTTCTCTTTCTACAAAAACATCACATATTCGTCATTCTAGTAACCATCAACTAATTTCAAATACTAAATGACACAAAATAAGCATGAAATCAAAAAGTCTTACCTTCAACCATAAGTCGAGATTATTGTATGCAGTTTGAATGCTTACTTTCACTAAAACTGATGCCGGATCTTCAAGATATGGCTCTGATACCAATCTGACGTCGGGCTGCTGGATTGTAACAAATCAAGATAGGATCTTTAAGTTGATAAACAACTCAACCAATGGCTGGAACAAACAAAATGGGATCTAACAAACACTCTTTCAAGGGATAACAAGCTCACCACCAAAGCAAACACCAATGGGATACATATAATTCACCACCCAAGGATGTAAACCAAGGATACAAGGCTTAAACTAACTCACACACTATGGAATCCACCAAGAGATACAGAGTTAAAGAGAAATCAGTATAAACACTGAAATTTCACTCAAATTCGAATTCAAAACTTCACCCTTGAATACACAACTTTAGAACTTAAATAACTTGAAGCAACCCTCCAAGCATAGGTAAAAGACAATAATTAAATGTGTTTAACAATTACGGCTCAATTAATAAAGGCACAACCAACTAAGCTAGAAATTTAAGTTACAACCAACTAAGTTAGAAAATTCAAATTCTAGAGTAGACTTTAATGCAGCATTAATTATGAACCAACTATGAAGAGATAGTCATAAATTTCTGCAGACAACTCCAAATGACACATTGTAAAATTTGTTAGAAAGCTGACTTTAAGATCTTTCATAGTCACAATTCTTGACAATTAATTCTCTACACATCAGTACCAGTTCTTTTACGAAATTACATCTCATTCTGATTCACGTGCACTTTTTTTTTATTGTAACAATTTGTACCCCTTTATGATCTATCATAAAACCCATGGATTGCAACACTCCTGTGTCAAAAACGCAATGAAATGGTCGCGTCTCTCCCTCTAACAACAATCAATCAAAGTTTTTTTTAGATCTAAGCAATATGAAAATGAAAGAATAGGGCAACGGATTTGAGGCTTCAATGTGCTTATAACCTTAACTGTTCCGTTTGGGAGGGTGGGAAGAGTTTGTGTTTTTCTCGAAATGGGGGCGCACTGTAGACTTCTTGGCACTCGAGGGGTATTGCATAAAAATTTTCGGCTACCTGGTCATTTTCTAACTTCCACAAATTATTTCTCTTAATATCGATAAATTTCTTATTAATTACGCGTCTTCAAAACTCCGCATTTGGACAGCGATTGATAATCACCCCCAAACAGCAACCAAACTGGGCCAACCATAACAAAACCCATACTCAGATCAGATCTCTCGATCTCATTAAACTCTGAAATGTTTCTGAGAATCAAGAGCTATGCTATAGCGTATAGATCCGTCTCTCTTCAACATCTGAGGTAACTGCCAATCCTCAACTCCTTCTTTCAATTGACATTTTTTTTACATGGTTTGTGCGAATATCTGCGATTATGTAATAATCGTGCGAATATTGTTGTGTTGTTGATTTTCTTTCCGCTTGTAATCTGTTCATTAAATTTTTTTGACCGAAAGAGCTGTTTTATCTTTGGATTTGAATATTTAAGAATTTTGGAGCTTCTTTGGATTTTGTTTTTAGCTACTTTCTAATTAGTTGTTTACTTAAATTTCAACTAGTCCTTTTGTTGGAACAGGCAACAACTGTGACCAAGGGTAACATCTCAACAATCGAATTTCTTAGAATGATGAAAATTAAGTTCTAATTAACAACCACCGACTGAGTTGGAGTGTACTGATGGCTTTTAGATAGGAAATCTGGAGATGGTAGAGAGTGTTTTACATCCAGACACTGTTCAGATCAATACTGGAATCAACAACATTCATAGCGACAAACAAGCTTCATTTCTTCCTAGGGAGCCTTCATTCTCAGGCTGGTGCAATGAGCATGACCTAGCAGATTTGGATCCTCAGCTACAAGTTTCAGAAGATAGTGTAGAAGATTCTCATTTTGACTTACCTTTGCTTCAAGAGGGTGAGTTAGGAAATAGGATTTTAACTAGTAAAAATCAGTGTATTTCCTTCCTGAAGGGAATTATGCAATTGAATGGAGGTAATACCATGAATCATGATTCCAAAAGTGATGGAAGAAGTCGAAATGCAAAGTATGTATCTTTTGATATTGAAAATGATTCTGGAAGGGAGATAAGCTTATCAAATATCGGTGTTGATGGCCCCAGACCCATTGGTAATGATGGAACATTGCCACCACCACATTCTAAGAGCTATGTTTCCGCTTCTGATGTGTTGAAGACATTGTTTTTGATACTTATGTGGTACACTTTCAGTACATTTTTGACCTTGTAAGTTCATCCTTTGGTCAATAAATCATCAGATCTTTATGAGCTAATATATATTATTAAACAAACTTATTCTTTATTGTTCTTTTCTTTGGTTGGTATGAGTAGGTATAATAAAACTCTGTTAGGAGATGATATGGGAAGATTCCCGGCTCCTTTATTGATGAATACTGTCCATTTCTCTATGCAAGCTGTTTTATCAAAGGCGATCACGTGGTTTTGGTCTCATAGGTTTCAATCTGGTGTTGCCATGTCATGGAGAGACTACTTTTTCAGAGGTAACCTCATCAAATTATATTTTGTTTTTTATTTTTTAGAAATGTCAATATATCAAGTTTTTCCATTATCTTTGTTAAATTATTTGCTACCAATCTGGTAGTTATTGTTTATTTGTTACTGCTGAGCAGCAGAGGATGGTAGGGAGGTTAATGCTTCTCTTGACATTAGTTTTGCTTCTTTTCTGTTCTCTCTCTTTTTGGTGATGCAGCAAACTCTCGTCTCTCAGTTTGTTTCTGTCGACAATTTTTGAAAGAGAGGATGAATTAAAAAATGCCTTTGATTAAATAAGTAATAATACAGTAGTTTTACAAATTGCTTGCGGGGTGATGTTTAACCTTTTGAAAATATTTTATATTCTTATCTGGCTAACATGGCAAAGTATTTATGTGAATATCATTAAAATTATTATATATCCTCTTCCTTTAAACAACCATTAGTCTTGTGTCAATTCTATTCATCTTTTCTTCCATGCTTTTCGTGGTGAAATATTTATGACTTATTAACTTTTCTATCAGCTAATGCTACAGATGGACTTTGCCTTTCACAGTTGTACCAACTGCTCTAGGAACAGCACTGGATGTTAACTTGAGCAATGCATCTCTTGTTTTCATCTCTGTTACTTTTGCCACAATGGTTAGTTGTTTTTCTGTCATTTTTATTTTTTGAACTTCCTTTTCATGTTGAACTGGTTGGTTATTGACTTAATCTTTAATCTTTCTTTTGTTTTGTAGTGTAAATCTGCTGCTCCTATATTCCTCCTCCTATTTGCTTTTGCATTCAGGTAAATTCTTGTCATTTGATGTTTGAACCAATTCCGCTAATTTTTTTGTGCTACATAAATATCACACCTGAATGTAGATCTATGTTTTATGTGTATCATTGATATTCTCAAAAAACTCAAAAGTGTTTTTGTTTATATACAAGTTACTGATTTGCTTATGTTGCTTTATTTGTGAATTTTATGCTTTTTTAGTGAACTTTTGAAATTTGATTTGAAATAATACAAAGCAACAGAATTCAAATTTTACTCTGTTTTCCATTAACTAGCTATTTTTTAACTTTTGAAGGCTGGAGTCTCCAAGCATTAAACTTTTAGGTATCATGGTAATTATTTCCATTGGAATCTTATTAACTGGTACGTGGCTTAATCATAATAATATTCATTTGCTTTCTTAATATTCTTTGTATCTTTATCTTACCATGAAATATTGTAAACTGAGTAAAAGTGGTTTGAGAGAGAGAGAGAGAGAGCCTTTGAGCATACTCAGTTTGTTATTGATAAGTAAATATTTGTTAATGAATAGTATCTTTACCATTATATGCACTTATTATTTACTTCTTCCTGAAATGAGGAATTGGGGGATTAAACTTGTTTGGTAAACTAAGATTTCCGAATGCTATTCTGTCAATTGCATGAATGATGCAACTACCTGGATCTCACCGGCTTCGGTTCTGCTAGGCTATTTTTCCTGGGGACTCATAAGTGAATGACATGTCCTCTTTTTTTTTTTTTTTTTTGGATAAGAAATTATAAACTTTGTGTTAATATGAGAGAGGAAAAAAATTGAGATAAAGCTATGAACCTGATGTCCAATGTAAAAAAATAAAACATTATAATAATTATAAAAAGGAATACAAAACCAAGGGAGGAGAAATAATTCTATGCAGACTGCAGTGAGTAAACATCCCTCCACTGAACACAAATGACCAGAAGTTATATAATAGAAATCCAATGCCCTGCCCCAATTTTCCAAATAAAGAAAAAGGAGTCCTCAAACACCTTGGCAACTGAGGCCAAAGGGAAGTGAAAGATGAATTCTATCTCTGTTTCTACAATTAGTTTTAATAGTTTTGATTATATGTGATTGTATTATTTTACAATTACTGTATTCTTGGAACTTATAGTTTTATGCAAATAGTTTTATTTTGCCACTGTTTAAATTTATATGGAAATCCTTAGCATTTCTGGTAGTGAAGTCAAATCCTCCTATTTTGCTAAATCCTTTGAATGATAGATGTTTTCTGGTAGTTTATATGTATCACTATCTATTTTCTTCTATTGTTTAATATTAGAAAACTATTGCCAATTAGAGGAACAAAACAATGGTTTATGAAGACATATTGTGCTGGGTCGAGAATTGATTGTAGGCTGTGGTTATGCTTATCTGGGTTACATCATGAGAAGATTCTTGCCAGAGTCCTTTAATAGAAAATTTCATGTTCAATGTTTTAAGTCTTCTGAATTTTATTGATAACTTAATTGAAGTCAAAGATAGTAAAAGGACAATAAGAATCCTATCCTATTTCTGTGTTTTGATATGCTCTTTTGTCACTTGAAACTCCAGTTGCAAAGGAGGCAGACTTTGAATTTTGGGGATTTCTTTTTGTCATGCTTGCTGCTGTCATGTCTGGGTTTCGTTGGTGTATGACTCAAATTCTTCTACAGGTATATCTACTGTCCCAAATTTACATGATTGAATGAGTTTATATCCTATGAACCAAAGCTTAAATAAGTTTTATTATTAGATTATGTGATCTGACTTTATTTTACCTATTTTTTATTTTCCTAATTTGGTGATGCACGATGAAATGAAAATGGACATAAAGAAAGAAGCTTATGGTAGGTGCTATTTCTCACGTTCCTTTTTTTTTTGAAGTTTCCGAAAATATTTTCTTCGATTAGATTTACATTTTCTCCTGTTAGTATCTGCTCTCTCTCTCTCTCTCTCTCTCTCTCTCTCCCTCTCTCTCTCTCCCCATCTATCTATCTATCCATCCATCTATCTGTCTATCCATCTATCTACTTATAACCTAACTTACTGCCGTTGGCCTGGATTCTTTGGTGAATATTGCCTGTAATAATTCTTTCCTACGTGTTTTAACTCAGATTTATTTTGTAATTTCTTAAGTTGTCTCTGAATTGTTTCTTTTCAGGTCTTAAAAATCCACTTACCTTGATGAGCTACCTGACCCCTGTGATGGCGGTGGTGACTGCTCTTCTTTCTCTTTTGTTGGATCCATGGCATGAATTCCAAAAGAACAATTATTTCAATAACTCATGGCATGTCACTCGAAGTTGCTTGCTGATGCTTTTTGGTGGAATGTTAGCCTTTTTCATGGTAAGAATTGCGTTAAAACCCTTTTTTTCTTTCATGAAAGGGATGTGGGGAAGTTTTACAAAGTGGTTAAGACAACTATTCATGCTTTTTCATATTCTATCTGTGAAAAGCTTGCATGTTAAGTACATATCTTCTTATTCAAGTCTTATTGTCACTAAATAAGTTAACCTATTTCTCTTGTTGCAGGTTTTGACAGAATATGTGCTTGTCTCAGTAACAAGTGCCGTCACAGTAACAATAGCAGGCGTTGTTAAGGAGGCTGTGACCATTCTGGTAAATCTGTTCACCAGACCATTAGTCTTAATAATTGTGCAAAATGTTGCCCCTTCTATATGCTTTATTGTTTTGACTAGCTTACTTTGTAGTTATCATTCTGTTAGATCTTATGGTGATACTAACATTATGTTTTCCAAACATAACATACACGTTAACTTTTTTAAAACCCAATCTGAACTCTTATAAAGCACACTCTGATTTTATTATCTCGCTTCTAGAACTTAAATGGATTAAATGCAAGTACATTTAGAAAAACAAGCTCTATTCACTTGAGCATGCTAGTGGGGTTTCTTTAGAGTTAGTTAACTTCCTCTTTTTATTTTTCTTTCTTTTTTTTGGCCATTTTCTTGAGATACTTTTGTGATCTCTGCCACTTGTTGCAACTTTTGGTTGTGATTTAAAAGCACAGAGCTGATGAAGAAGATTTTTTGTCTCTTTTTACAATATACAGATAATGTCAATGGCTAAAAGTAAAAAGCCTTAAAGAATTCTACTGACTTTAATATGTAAATGTACAGGTTGCAGTTTTTTACTTCCATGATGAGTTTACATGGTTGAAAGGGTTTGGTCTCTTCACAATCATGGTCGGTGTCAGCTTGTTCAACTGGTACAAGTAAGTCACAATTTAGTTTTAAACTACATTTATAGGGTTCTGTGCTTTTTCTGACAGCAACAGGAATTGATTTATTTCATAATCTTTTGTCAGATCTTTTTTTCTTTTTGCTAAATGACATTTCCAAATAAATCTGAAATAGTAGATGTTCAAGATTTACTGTATAATTTTTTAGTCCATATATGATAACAATGTTTATTTTCTACATTAGTTGTGTTTGAGATTAAATACTGTTATTGGACTTTTACCCTTTTTTGTAATAAGAAACAGAATAAGTTTTATAAGTCCTCGAAAGATAAAGTGAAGCAGAGGTTCATTTCAGAAAAGAGATTACCCAAAAAAAAAAAAAAAAGGCAACAAACATTACCAATCAAGGAAAATTGAAATACAACTGCTTTCCAATCCTTTTGAATGAAGAATAAAGAAGTTGCTAAAAATTCTTTTGCAACTGAAGCCCTCAAAGAAGCCAAAGCATGAATCTTCTCCCATAACATCTGGACATCCTCTTATAAAATATTTTCAAAAGTCCTTGTATTTCTTTCACCAGATAACCCCATAAAGCAGTCAAAAGACAACACCTCCGTAGAATCTTAGGGCTTGTTTCTTTATGTATTCCGAAATCTGTTTTCAGAAAATGCACATTTACTAATACATTTAAATTAATATCAACCACATATCATTTTTCAAAATTCAAAAAAAAAAAATAAAATCAACCATATATTCTTACCAAATTTTGGGGAAAAAAATAATAAAAACCCTGTAAATATGCAAACAAACACCACCTTAGCTTTCACGCCTCCAAAAGCATAATGATGTTTAACAAATACGGAAACACATAATTGTGGAACTTCCCAATCAATTCCAACTTTAAAAATTTTAAAACTAAATTTTAAAGCAATTGGATAATGAAAGAATAAACAATATATGCATTTTGAATCCGTTTTATGTGTAACACACTAGTTAGGAGATAAACAAATACACTGCCATTTTCTTTGGATAACATCGCTAGGATTAACTTTCCATGGGCAATCAACCAAGACAGAAATTGAACTTTGGAAGAAGGAGCTTAAGGATGTGTGCTTAGTCTTCGAAATCATTTTGCAGGTTTAAAAAACTCTTTAGCAAGATCATCAATAAGCCAATTGAAAAAGGATGTAGAGAGAAACAACCTAAAAATTCAAGTTTCTATGCCCTTTAATCCTGCTTCAAAAAATCAAGTCTATCATTATCATTTCCTTCTAATTTATAAAGTAATCAAGATTCCATCTACAAGACTTATTGTCAAACAGCTATTGACTCTGAATAAAAACATTATAGCTATAGAAAGAAAATAAATTCTTAGAATGTCCCTAATCCAACAACCCAACGTCCTCCCAAAAATGGAATCTCTCACCATTGCCTATCACATTTGTTAAAAGATTAGATAACTGAGGTTAAAAGCAGTAAATAGCTGTGTGTGGACTTCTTGATACCCCTTAGAACAATAACCCCAACCATTACTGCTAACTCCGTAATTACTTTTTTCAACTTCATGCTAGAGAGGTGCCTTTCTAATGGCAATCCCCAATGCCATTTACCCAGAAAAAGAAGTTTCTTTTTGTTAGATAAACAACCCCAACTCACCTTTAGACTGAAGACCTGGAAATAATCTTCCAGTCCAAGATGCATATTTCTCTCATCCTTTCAAATGCACTACCCATAATCTTAAACAAGATAAGTAATAATTTCGAGATTTGTTAACACTACATGAATCAAGCTACTTGTCCCCCCTTAAGACAGAAAGACCCACACCCAACCTTGATGACTTGTTTGCACCTTTTCCACCACCGAAGCCGGAGAACTCAAAGTCTGGAACTATCACCCAATTGGTATACCCAATAATTTTGAAAGCAAACCACCTTTAATAGCTTATACTTTAGCCACCTCTATTACCTTATCATCTGAATACAAAACATTATAAGCTGTAGAAAGAAGATAAATTCTTAGAAATTATGTTCAAAATAGAACATCCCTAATCCAACTATCCTCCCAAAAATGGAATCTGCCACCATTTCTCATCATATTCATTAAAATATAAGAAAATTTAGGGTAAAAATAAGAATAGCCTTCTATTGACTTCTTGATAACCCCTTACAACAATATTAGAATCCCAACCGTTAATGCTAACTCTTTAAATGCTTTTTACAAGTTCATGCTAGAGAGTTACTTTCTAAAGGGAATCTCTGACACCATTTCTGCCAAAAACAAAAAGACATTTCTTTTTGTCCGATTAACAACCCCAAACCACCTTTAGACTTGAAGCCTGTAAATAATCTTGGCATACAAGATGTATTTATCTCTCATCCTTTCAACCTTCACATAAAATTCTGTAATTGAATTTTTTCTAACCTAACAGCCACTCTACCTGGAATCTTAAACAAGATTAATAACAAATTTGGAGATTTGTAAACACTTGCATGCATCAAGGTGCTTGTCCCCCCAACGACAGGATAGCCCTGTTCCAACCTTGAAGTCTTCTTTGCACCGTCTCCACCACCTGAACAAAATTGAACAGCCGTGAATTGCTTGTATTTCAGCCACCTCTATTGCCTAATAATTTAGAGATAATAAGAATAACTTGTTTGGTTCAGATGAAAGTCTTTGTGGGGGGGCATGTTACAGTTTTAAATATTATTAGTGGATTCTTACCTATTAACTTAAGCTTGTAGATCAAGTGATAACAAGTTGTGCAATGATTAAACTTTGGAATGGAAAAACTTGACTAAGCTTCATAAGCATCAAACTTTATATGCATATTCTGTTTTCTAGTTAAGTTCTCCCAATCATGTAGAAATTATTCATTTGTATTCCTGTTGTCTTGTTTCAGATACCAAAAGCTACAAAAGGGTCATACAGGTGAAGATGACATGTCAGGGTCACCACCGGCAGACATTACTGCAAAATATGTTATACTAGAGGAGATTGATGGTCTAGATGAGGGCACTTGATAATTTAGTAATCACATCAGTTGAATTTGATAAACTTATGTAAGACTATTGCTAAACCTTCTCAACTGGACTGTTATAGTATGAGTAAATTGATAAACAATGTACTTGCATCTCATCTTTCAAGCTTGTACCTCTTGTATGATATTTCGCCTTTGGTGGGAATATTTTGTTAATATCATAGTTTTAATTGGTTCAATTACTTGATGTTCCAAGTGTGTATGATCTATTGATATGTAGTTGATTTCAGGTTGGTCTTCCGAAGGAGGTGGTGGCTATTGTCAATGTTAGCTATCTACTGAATTTTCTGCTCGGCTGCACTTTGGCCTTGATTTTTGCTGCGCCTCAAGCAGGTCAGAGATAAACAAGTGTTGTACTTAGAATACCAAGGGTGGTTGAGCTAACATTCCTTGACAATGAGGCAATCCGCATTTCTGATGGGAAGTTCATGAAACTTTGTGAGAATGTCTACTTGTTCCTTCAAACTTTTACCAGTGAGAATATGCCTACTCTAGTACTGTGCATGATTCATGCTTCCAAAATGCGTAGTTTACTGTCATTTGGTTGCCATTTTTGTTTTAAATTAAGTTGTTTAAAGGTTGAGGATGTCAGTGGCGATTGTTAATTGTACTAAAGTGCTCTTTTTTTCATCGTTCAGCATATCATATATCGCTTTTCGCTTTTCCAAAGCTAATATCATCTTTGATGAGCCTGTCTGTTGAGGTTTGACTGAAAAAATAATAAGTGAAGATAACTTCTCTAGAGAATATTAATATGCGACTGACAGTATACTTCAATTTCTATTTCCATTTCCTCGCATATTCCCTTTAGAATAGACGGTTGGCACCAGTTGACTCTACTGCAACGGCAGAAAGACAAGCTTTTGATATGCACCAAAACAATGAATTCAGGAATGGACAAGTCTATGAACTATACAACCAAAATAATTTTACCTCTTCATTAAGTTTTATGTACAATCAGCCGCAAAACAATCAAACAATTCAATGTTTGTGCAGGAGGTTACACGAAATGTATTTTATGGAAATCTAAATTGTTTTTGTTCCATCAAAAAATTTTGCCATCAGCTGGCTTGCTTGCCATGACTCTGCCCTCAGTTGTCAGACTTTCTGCCTGGATCTCCAGTGCGTTGGAAGTAGCTGCAGGAGTCTCTGTCAGAAACTGTTCCCAGAACAGATCATTCACACCATTTTTTATGGAATAATTTGTTGTACCTACCGCTTCTTTTAATTCTTTGATATCAGGAGCGCTAGAAGGCTTCAAAACTTCAAAACTTGAATCAACATTAAAATAAATAGATGATAGAGTAGAACCATCAATATGAATAGCCGGAGCAGCCAGCTTTGAAGATGAATGAGTAGTTATTGAACGTGGAGACGGTAACTGATACAGACGAGCAAGGTTCGCTATACACATCATGGGCTTCGGAGGATGCAGGCTTTTCTTCAAAAGTGACTTCAGAAATCGTTGGCAGTACACCAAAATCACACGCCTCTTGGTTAAATACTTCACTGATTTTACGGTCAGTCAAACTCCAGTTTTCATGCATAATGGACTCATCGTTAAGGTAAATAGGATTGAGCAACCTTCTCTTTTTGTTATGGACTTCTGATTGCCGCATAAGAGCAGAGGCAAATGCTGGTTTCTTAAACAGTTGAGCAAAGCCGGCCATCAATTCCATCTGTCGACATTCCAAATACCTCAGATGCTCACATAAAGATTGTACCCGAAACTCAAACCCCTGATTTTCACTCTGATACTTATGCAGCTCCAACAGTAGAAACTCTTCTCTTTTCTCAGTTTCTCAATTTTCCGCTCAAATTTGTTTCTTTCTGTTACAGTTAATGGAATGAATAAATTTCCTTGATTATGTGCGGAATGACTATGGACTGTCTTGCGTCTGGAAATATTCTTTAAAAGATGTCTCTGACCTCTTATAAAATCCTCATTCACAAACTCCCATTGGTCAGGATCAATCTTTCTAAACCCCTGGTTGAATACAATATAATAAATTCATCATAAACACAAAAACATGAACCATCGCCAGATTAAGCAAATACTAATGTGCTCCCAGAAGCACTAAGAACTGTATACTTAGGCATAGAGATAGAGGCATCAAATAGACAGAAAAGTTGTAAATCCAAATCGATGTTACCTACTGTTTGAGTCAGTGGCAACAAGTAATGAACTTGTTATACAGTTAAACAAGGAGGAGGATAATTTGAAAGCCAAGAAATCCAAATAAAGTTTGGAGATCTTATGTGGTGAAGAGTACAAATCATTTTCCATCTAAAGAAAAAACCACACTCAACTGCTCAAGTTTTCACGCGTCTCACGAAATTAATGAATGGAACAGTAGAACAATTATATATCTCAAACGAAAAAAGAGACCGATACACTTACATATGTATTAAGCTGTCTTAGAAAACTGGAAAAATTATTGTGCTTGAAATACTTGGGCAGCAAATCTTTGGCAAAATCCGGGGGATTCCATATGACAAAACTACAGCCAATTTGGCTCCAAGACACCAGTGAGGTGGTTATTGGATCATCTACCATCTCATATGTCTTTGTGAGAAAAGGTGCCGGCGTATTTGAACTAGCCTGTGAATTATCCATGACTAGAAAATTCTGCAAACCTTGGATATCAGTCTGGTACGAAATCCAAGGATGATCAAAGTAAAAGAACTTCAAAACCCAAAAGCCAAACCATATCAAAGTTACAGTTGCGTACCGATCTAATTGCAAAACTTGGTGAAAAAGCAAGAGGAGAAAAAAATTAAAAATTAAAAATAAAAAGAGTTGGACATTTCAACGGGACAGGAGATGGACTAGTCATATATATGACATAATGGAATGAAGACTATGTTGACTTTTCTGTTACCTCTACTTCCCACAAGTAACGTATTGTATGCATATATAGATTAGTTTTCAACGTTCAAATGCATGCATGTACTAGTTGATTAGGAATTTCATTCAACACATCGTGATTCTAACGTAGTGAGGTAATTTCACCTGGTCTATAAAATTGTAAAGCAACTCGTAACCCGCAGAAACCTATTAAATTAATCATGTTAGGATATTGTCAAGACTTGGGGTTTTGGAAAAAAAATTTCCTTTTCTTAGCGGGTTTCTTTTGACCCTCTCGTCTTTCATTGACAGATGCACATCGACTTTCAACTTTCAGTGCAGGGAAGGGGGTTGAACGCAGCGTCCAACGTTCGTGTCATGTACATATGCATCATATTCATTAAGGAGAGGATAGTATTTTTGAATTTTATATAAATTCAGCAAACTTGAACTTTCTTTTAACTAGAGGAAATGCAAGCCTCTTCAAAATACAAAGCCTTGCATGTTATATATCAACTTTTAATGGTTCAGTAGTCGGAAGCAGATGTCAAGTTAAGGTTTTCTCGAACAAAATTAACAACTTATTTAGTTGGAGAGGGATGGAGTAACCCAATATCAACTTGGAGAGTTCAGACAAAATTGTACCAAAAAATATCCCACACCAAAATGTGCAAAAAGCAAGTGATATTTTGGCTACTGAGCCAGGTGGCATCCATCTAAAAAGATATTTTCTTAAACCCAATCGCATTCCAAATCCAATCATTCATCGAACCCCATCTAAAATATCTATGACTCCCATTTAAATTATCTTCAAAACTTGCTCTTTAATCCTTCAACTAAACGTGGTGAAGCATTGCTGCATGAGAAATGGAGAATGAAGTCGTGAGACGTAGAATCCACAAGATTGCCGGCCACTTTGTAGCACCCATCAATAATGATATTATCTCTTCCACCGCCCACCTTCTTCCCATGGTAAACTTTATATTTCAATTCGACACGGCAAAGCATTGATTTTATAAAACAAAACCGCATTTTTTCAGACGTATATGGTGCTTGAAATTTCGATTATGCTTTTAATTTTATCAATAAAACCATCAAATGAGATTTAACTCATTTACGGAGTTTATGGCCCAGGAAAGCTGATTGCTTCATTCATGAAAGAATTTTTTAATCCATTTGTCTTTATGGTCTCAGAATTGCAATAGCAGTTTGAACTCTGTAATCCGAAGCCCAAGGTGTGATAACAGAATGTATTTTGCACGTCAAGCATCTGCTTCTCAAGCTTGTTTCATGAGACAAACTTCTAGTGAACAGGTGCTTAAATTTTATATACCACTTCTTGATGTTGTTCAATCAATATTCTGGGAACTGATTCTGTCTCCATGGTTCTGTTTTTAAAATATTTGCCAGAGTCCTCGCATTGCTTCTGAAGGACCATTGTTTGCCAGACCCTCTCTGTGCTCGGGATTTACAAATGATAGCACTTGCAATGCTTATGAAGCACCATTGTTTTGTAGACCTGCAAGGGTAGAACCAAACAATGGAAACTTTCCTCTAGTCCAACAGCTGCTGCAAGATCGCAAAGTATCAACACCTGACCTCCCTAAGTTTGCCAAGCCAGATGGAAGAATTGGTCAAAAACAGCAATTCTCTTCCAAGAAAAGAACATATTCTTCCAAGTCTAAAGGTAAGTAAGTGATTTGATGCTTTTTATGAATACATGAATTTGGCTTTTCTTTTGGAAGCATTCAAGTCGATTTCGGTGAAGGCTTAAACTCAGGTCAAGTCTGTAATAGTCGGATTTATAAAACTATTATGTGCCAAGCACTAGCAGAAAATGTTATGATGGAGATATTTATTATTCATTGTGACAGATGAATCAATATAAAGCAAGTTTAAATGCTTTAGGAAAAATCTTCTTGTCATTCCTTCTAACTTGGAAATGTAATCAACACGATTTAGAAGATGAATTAGAATATGGCATCTTTTTATCACAAATTTCAGTACCAACAGTAATGTAAACAGATAATTTTTTTCTCTTTCTTTCTCACACAGGAATTCAATGGTCTCCAAGGATGGATGTAAGAGAACGGGGATGCAATTATGTTATGACCATAGAAATTCCAGGTGTTGGCATCAATGACATTAGAGTGGAGGTCGATGACCAAAAGTAAAATACTTTTCAAAGATTTGCATCACCAAATTTGTTTCATAATTTTGTGCTGAAGTTAGTATAGCAATAGTCTAGATTTAAAATATGCAAATTGAACTTCAAATTTTGTGCTAGCTGGACCTGGAGCACTTTCGTTGTTTCTGACTTACTGATTCTGTTCTGTTATGTATATTAGATAGGGATCAATTAACTTCAATTGAAGTTCCAATTTTGATTTGATAAGAAATCAATTTTTTGGCAGCATAAGGGTGATGGCAAAACATTCTGCCAAGGGTTTAATCTCTGGATATCACAGGAGAGAATATAGGGAAGCGCCCTACCAGGTCGTGTGGCCACTTCCCTCTGATGTGAATAAAGACGCTGTCTCAGCTGAGTTTCTGTAAGTTGGCTCCTTCTCATTGCAGTCTTTGATTTTATGTTTCTACTTTGGGATGAGGCAAAATACTTGCGTCTACATTCTTCCATGGCAATGTATCATCTTGTTACATTTTCCGTCTCTAGGAAAGTTATGAGACTGTTTCACTTGTGTGCTAGGTGTGCTTTGGTCAGGTTTTATACCTTACATGGAATTTGAAAAACTACTTTCTCCCCTGCTACTATTTTGCATACTACATTGCTTGTCACCCTTTTCAATTTTAAATTTAGGATGCTTCGGTGAAGTCAGAACATCAAATTCGGGACAATTAAAGGTGCTTAAAGCAATACTTTTTTTGACAAATATTGTTTAATACTTGGTTAATATATCTTGAATTTACTTCATTGCCTCCTTGCTTATCCATGTTTAAACGACCACACACGCATGGTGATGACTGCTTGCCAGAGTGCCAGTCTGTCGGAGATGGGTTTATTTTTCTGGAGGATGGTGGTGTTTGATTTTGCGTTGTCTTTGTATATATGGAA
Organism: Boswellia sacra; assembly: GCA_013180625.2. Taxonomy (NCBI): domain Eukaryota; kingdom Viridiplantae; phylum Streptophyta; class Magnoliopsida; order Sapindales; family Burseraceae; genus Boswellia; species Boswellia sacra. The sequence goes on from SNVD02005200.1 coordinate 204,271, forward strand.
TCCAATATCAGTATCCCGTTGGGTTTGGGAGTACAAGTAGCAGGTCTGATCAATATAAATGGATGGTTGTAGTACTGTGGTGAATTGGGATTAGTAAGCATCATATTGTTGGCTTTATGCAGTACACACTTGATTTTAATAAGATGTGTTACTGTGATGCAGAAATGGACTCCTGCAAATTGTTATTCCCAAACTTTGAAATTCATTATGGTGGAGGCATATGAATAAGGACTACACTGGCTCTATTGGAGACCAGAATTATGAGCAATATTTACTATCCTAATTAAGGTGATGTTGATAATGATATAGCAAATTTACCCGTTTGTGTTCTTATATTAATGTATACATATAAGCCACAGGCTTATGATACTGTTGTAGAATGTTTCTGTAATTAAATAATGAGTTGCTCATTATTTCCTGAGCCACTCTATATAGTACACTTACTCATATTGCAATCGATAATTCTTAATTAGTCTTACTCATTTTTACTCTATTTTTTTAGTAATAAAAATTTGGGATGACTATGCATTAATTAAAGTATTATAACGCGTAATGCAACTCACCATCAAATATTGTCTATCTCTTTCCCCATTCTGTTTTTGGACTTTACAACTTAAAAGAACTTAAAAGACCTTCAACAAACTAGGAGCCCAAATACAGAGTATTAAAATAGCCATGACTTCTTACTAGCAGTGTGGTATTAGTGACTCACTCTAATCCAACAATATCTCCATGATCTCTCCCCTTTTGGACCTCACCTCCTCACAAGGGTCAAAAACCATTGATAGAGGATGGCTCAACATTGTTTTGCAATATGACTCTTGGTGCCATTTGTAACAACATACTATCACAAAAACATGATATTATATGTTTTGATCCTACACAGTTATACTCCTAGATTCCTCCAAAAAGACCTCATTACTTGCAGTATCAAAGTAGGGATGGCAAAAAAACCCGTGGGTATAAAGACTCGCGGAAATCAGGGATGGCAAAAAAACCCGTGGGTATAAAGACTCGCGGAAATCCAACCCGTTGAGTGTGGGGATGAAGGGTTATGATATGGGGATGGAATAAATATATAATACCCGTTTTTAAATGGGGTAGGGATGGGGATTACACGTCCCGATTCACCCCACCCTACATACCTGTTAACATTAAAAATAATTGTATTATTAAATATTGCTAATGCAAAGGATTGATAAAAAAAATGTTTGAGTTCTCATGTTCTTTATCAAGCATTTTGGTGGTCCATTTTGTTATTATATTTTGAATTGTTGATTATCATTTGAAACTTTTTGAAATTATGGTATTCTATATTTTGGATTGTTGATTATAATTTGAAACTTGTTGGAATTATGTTATTCTATATTTTGAATTTTTAATTATCGTTGAACCTTATTGGAATTATATTATTTATAAATAATATACTTTAAATATTATGACATAGTTTTGTAGAGGGTTGGGGATGGAGATGGGGATGACCTTTTCAATTTCGAGAATCCCCACTACCTCCCCACATTATAAGTTTGGGGATATAAATAGGTAGGCTTGGAACCAGGGCGGGCCGGGTACGGGGCAGCAAGTATCCAGCCTCGCCCAGCTCAAATTTTTCTTGCCCCGCCCCGTCCCATTGCCCCTTTGCGTGGTGGGGCGGGGCAAAAAAATTTTGAGCAGATCCAGCCCCGCCCCGCCCCGCCCCGCCCTGCCCCGCTCCTATTTATGTTTTTACATCACACCCCTATAATCTTTATATTTTTGCAACTTCATCTCCTATAACATTTACATCTTTGCAAATAACTCCCTTATCAATTTCTCATCATATCATTTATAACTATGATCACTTTTTAACAAGCATAAAAACAATAAATCTTCAAACTAAAATAAAAATAGTTGTATATTACCATTTGATTTTATTAGTAATAATATTACATAGTCTATTAGAAATAATGTTAGAAGTGTATTATTCTTTGTAAACTAGTTAATTGACAATTTTTAAAATAGTTGATAATACAATTAAATAATTTTTCAATGGCATGTTGATTTAATTTCAATCTAATAATAGTAATAATATGATTAGTATATACCAATTAATTAATATTTTAAATATTTATAAAATATTAATAATTTAATTAATTAATTTAAATTACGATAAATCATATAATTAAAGTTATAAGATTATTTTTATCATATTTCTATTTACATATTTAGGAAATAATATATTGATTATATTAAAGATATACATTTTTAAAATAATCTTGTTAATAATGCAATAATTTAATTAGTACTTAGTAATCTATATCAAGATTGTATATGTTATACAAATTTAATTACTAAAAAAATACAAATATTTCATTACTATTTGATTTTATTAGTAATAATGTTACATACTTTATTAGAAATAATGTTAAAAGTGTATTATTATTGTAAACTAGTTAATTAACACTTTTTTAAATAGTTGATAATACAATTAAATAATTTTTCAATAGTATGTTGATTTAATTTCAATTTAATAATAGTAATAATATGATTGATATATACTAATTAATTAACATTATATATATTTATGAAACATTAATAATTTAATTAATTTAAATTACGAATTTACAATAAATCATATATTTAAGATTATAAAAATATTTTTATTATATTTCTATTTACATATTTAGAAAATAATATATTGATTATATTAAAGATATACATTTTTAAAATAATTTTGTTAATATTGCAATAATTTAATTAGTACTTAGTAATCTATATCAAGATTGTATATATTACACAAATTTAATTACTATAAAATACAAATATTTAATTACCATTAATTGCCGTTTGATTATATTAGTAATAATGTTACATAATTTAATAGAAATAATGTTAAAAGTGTATTATTCTTGTAAACTAGTTAATTAACACTTTTTTAAATAGTTGATAATACAATTAAATAATTTTTCAATAGTATGTTGATTTAATTTTAATCTAATAATAGTAATAATATGATTGGTATATACTAATTAATTAACATTATATATATTTATGAAACATTAATAATTTAATTAATTAATTTAAATTACGAATTTACGATAAATCATATATTCAAGGTTATAAGATTATTTTTATCATATTTCTATTTACATATTTAGAAAATAATATATTGATTATATTAAAGATATACATTTTTAAAATAATCTTGTTAATATTGCAATAATTTAATTAGTACTTAGTAATCTATATCAAGATTGTATATATTATACAAATTTAATTACTATAAAATACAAATATTTAATTACCATTAATTGCCATTTGATTCTATTAGTGATAATGTTACATACTTTATTAGAAATAATGTTAAAAGTGCATTATTGCTTGTAAACTAGTTAATTGACAATTTTTCAAATAGTTGATAATACAATTAAATAATTTTTCAATAGCATGTTGATTTAGTTTCAATCTAATAATAGTAATAATATGATTGGCATATACCAATTAATTAACATTATATATTTATGAAACATTAATAATCTAATTAATTAATTTAAATTACAATAAATCATATATTTAAGGTTTTAAGATTATTTTTACCATATTTCTATTTACATATTTAGAAAATAATATATTGATTATATTAATTATATATATTTTAAAAATAATCTTGTTAATATTACAATAATTTAATTAGTACTTAATAATTTATATCAAGATTGTATATATTATACAAATTCAATCACTATAAAATATAAATATTTTATTTTGTCATTATAATATGACTACATTGATGTTAATATACTAAAAGATGTTAATTATTAATTAAAATATAATTTTTATTAAAGTACTTGCATTGTTTGTAAAATTATTAAGAATTTATATATATGAAAAGTTTAACAAAGATAACCTAAAAAATTAATTAACAGTCCTAGAATTTTAAAACTTTATAAATACACCCGTAAGCCTTACGGGACGGGGCAGGTCTATGGGTCCAAGCAGTTGGACCCGTACCCGGACCTGCCCCACCCGAGGCAAAATTTTTCTGCCCCAGACCTGCCCCATTAGACCGGGTCTGATCGGGGCCCTGGACCCATCGGGACAAATGCCAATGTCTATAAATGCGTATGGGGATGTTCTTTATAAATGAGGATGGGAATAGGGATGACAATACCCACCCCAACCCGCCCCATTGCCACTCTTATATCAAAGTCAAATTTATCTTGAAGTAGGGGCCAAATATAGTAACGGAAGCAAGACTAAACTTATAAGGGGCCGAGTTGTGAAAAAGTTTACTATAGATCAAGTTTTAAAAATATCAATAAATAAAATGATACAATTAAAAAATAATATAAAAATTTAATAATTAAATTAAAATTGCATCAATTTAATTATAAGTTAAAAAGAAATCTACCTCTCTTTCAAATCTTGAAAATCATCTATAATTGTTCCCTGATAAGTTTCTCCATAGTTTATCTTTCAATTTATATAATCAAAGAGTAAAGTGATCATTCTCTATTTTATTGTAAATCCTAATATTGACTATACATATAGATAGTTCAAAATGATTAGCTATAGTATATATTGGAGATGATATAAGCACTATCATTCTACAAATTAACAAGTATGAAAGCAATTGATCTTCTCTTGTTAATTAACAAATGATAAAACAAAAAAAAAAGAATAACCTTTCTTTAAATATAGTGAACATAGGAAATTTATTCAAGTAAGAAATGTTTATTTAAGTATGAAGTACCATGCTTTCTTATTATAAAATATTAAAAGAATTTAATTAATTTAATTTAATAAAAACAAAAAATTTGTGAACCCACTATCTAAAATATTATTTATATTCTTATATTTAATTATGATAATAAAAGATGTGAAGAGGCCCAAATATAAGAAAATCTATAGGAAAAATTGAAAAAATAGACACAATTAGGGATCCTCATTGAAATTTGAACATATCCTGAAAAATTTTCATGCCATAGACACTTTCTTGATAAAAAGACTCAATTACCCTTATGTATTCACTTTTTTTCCAAAGCCTTATTTCCCTCTTTTTCCCTCTTCAAACGAAAAATACCTAAACCCATGGACACTGCTCGAAACGAAAACCGACACGAGTATCGGCTGAGGATAGAAGCAAGAAACCGCTTTGGATTTTTGAACTTATTCTGTTTCGTTAGATTTGATTTAGTTTTTAAGGAATCTTAATTAGGGATTTGAGTTTCCGTCGGATTTGTGAACTTATTTTGTGTTTTTAGGGATAAATCTAGTGTTATTATGTGATTTTTGTGGTTTGATGTGTATAAAAACTGTGAAAACCGACTGGTTTCGTTGCGAGGTAGACGATGGCGAGTGTCAGATGTATCTCGACAAAACTCGACACGCAACACTTTTATGTCGAGTAGTGTCGGATTCACAACCGACACTCGATATCAGTCTATTTCGAAGACATCAAGTGTCGGATGAATCGATACTACCTTTCATCCGACATGTCGACTGTCGAATACGTGAAAACTGACATGTCAAGTGTCAGATTATTTAAGTGTCTGATGATTCATCCGACACTCGATGTCTTCGAAAATAGACTAATATCGAGTATCGGTTGTGAATTCGACACGACTCGACATGAAAGTGTCGGGTGTCGAGTGTCGGGTGTCGAGTTCTGTCAAGATACATCTGACACTCGCCATCGTCTACTTCGCGACGAAACCAATCGGTTTCCATAGTTTTCATACACATCAAACCACAAAAATCACATAATAACACTAGATTTATTCCTAAAAACATAGAATAAGTTCACAAATCCTACGGAAACTCAAATCCCTAATTAAGAGCTAAAAACTAAATCAAATCTAACGAAATAGAAAATCTAGTGTTTCGGTATCTAACGAAACAGAATAAGTTCACAAATCCGAAGTGGTTTCTTGCTTCTATCCTCAGCCGATGTTCGTGTCGATTTTCGTTTCGAGCGGTGTCCAAGGTTTCGGTATTTTTTGTCTGAAGAGGGAAATAAAGCTTTGAGAAAAAATTGAATACATAAAGGTAAGTGAGTCTTTTTGTCAAGAAAGTGTCATGGCATAAAAATTTTTTAGGATGTGTCCAAATTTTAATGAGGGTCCCTAATTGTTTCTATTTTGTTAATTTTTTCAAATCTATATTGTCTGATTATTACAATAATATTTTAAAGATAATTTAAAGAAAAAATTTTGGCCTGGTGGGCCCCAGCTCCCTAGGGCTAACAACAAGCCTGCCCCTAGCCAGATAGATTATTCTGAGGCTTAGATAGCCTACACAAGAACATGGGGGCCTCTTAGAGACATAGATCGTAAAACCCAAGACCCATAGAATGGCAAGGGTGGGTTTAAGTTCAAAATTCCACATTGCCTAGTTAGAGAAGGTTAATAAGCTACAAATGTAAAGACCCTCCTCGCAGCAGTATGATGCCTATTGGGGAAAGCCAAAGCGTGAAACAGCGGGACAATATCACACTATTTAAGAGCAGGTCTATATATTTGGATAATTAAAAAAAAAAATCTCATGATCAACCTCATTAGTCAATTTGTACAAAAGTGGAGTTTCGTTTTTTGTAATTGTAAGTAGCGTTGGAAGTGGAGTTTGTAAGTATATCGTTATACTCAAAAATTTATGATTATAAAAAAGGGCAAATTTTATAAATGATCGTGAACTAAGGCTTAATTTAAGGAATATATCCCACATTTTAGAAATAAGCACAAATGTGTACTATTTGCAAAAATTTTACAAATAATCCTACCGTTAGTTTTTTTCGATTAAAGTTAACTATGTTAGTGTTATTATAGTTTATTTCATATATAAATTCAACTAATGCAACCAACAAATCATTAAAAAAATCAAATCAACCAATTAATTAAACAAATAATATTGTGTTATTATATTCGACTACTCAAAGCTAATTAAAAACCATAACTATTAAAAAAAACCAATTAAAAAATAAATATTGTTTTGTATTTTTAAAATTTTTATAAAACTAGTATAATAATATGGACCAAACCTTAATAATGTTGTTGTATTTTTCTTCAAATAATATAAGATAGAAGAACCTTTTTATGTTTCTAAAACTTTTTATAAACTTTTAATACTATTAAACAATAAGAGGGTTTTTTTTTATTTGCTTGAAATCTAAATAAGTCTAAATTAAATTGAATTCTGAGTTAGTGTTGAATTTATAAATCTAAATGATATATTTATTTTTTTATTTCAAACATTTCAATTAAAATGTCTAAAATTAGCATTTTTACACATATATCTTTAATGTTCAATGTTGTTTTCACTTTTATTTTTTACATATAAAAAATCTTTGTAAATTAATATTTAAGTATTTAAGTTTTAAATTTTTACTATTTTTTAAATTATTAAAATAATAATTTATATTATAATTATAGATGTATTTATTTAAATATGTATTATAAAATTCACATATTATAAAAGGTAATACTTTTTAGAATTATGAGTGATATAATCCAAATATTTGTATTCAAATAAAAGTTAAATATTTTAGATTTTTTTATTTAGATGAAATTGTTTCAGAATTAGTTATAAGTGAGTTAAAAAAAACCTTAAAACTATCAGAAGTATGAGAATAAGTTAAAATCAGAATTTAGACAAAAAAAAATCACTCCATAAAGGCGAAATAATTTTTTTATGGTTAGATGTTAACTTTAACAAAAAAAAAAAAAGAAACTAATGGTAGTCGTTGATAAATTGTTTTTTAAAATAGTAAAGTCATTTTTTGCATACTTCTGAAACGTGAGATATATATTCACAAATTAAACTTTAATTCGGGGTCATTTATAGAACTTTCCTTAAACAAAAATAATAAAAGTTTTGGCACAACCTATTCTAGAGTTGTCTGGCTCCTATCTCCTAGTTAAGGAGGCAAATATTACGTGCAATTAAATAATTAACTAGGACAAGGTTGTCTCAGTCACTCCCACGCGTTTTTTATCTTGTGTCGAACTTTGTATTGCTAGTACTACTTAGCGGAATTGAAATCACGTATATTTCGCTTTTCCCTTATTTGGTAGCTTTCCGCTAAATCTCCTAAATATAAACACACCCAAAGAGTACTGCCTTATTCATACCAGCAACTATGTTCTGACTATCTATCAGAGTTTCTTTTACTATCTCTCTCCCTGCTTCCTCTCTCTCAATGGATTATTCTTTCGCTTTTGCTGCGGTTCTACTGCTGCTGCCTCTGACCGTTGAACGGAGTACCGCTGCTTCTGCCAGCAATTGTGATCATTTTCAAGGGAGTTGGGTTCATGATGAATCATATCCTTTTTATGACACCGGCGACTGTCCCTTCATTGACAAAGAATTTGATTGCCAACACAACGGTAGACCTGACAAAGGCTACCTCAAATATAGATGGCAACCCTCTGCCTGCAACTTACCAAGGTAACTCTCCTCTTTTGCATTGTATTATTTTAGTTATTAATTTAACGTAACCACTCTACGCATTCATACCGCATACACATAAAGATTGTTTTGTTTAATTTGCCAATTTTATTGGTTTATCTTAATTACCATGTACGCCTCTATTGGTAGATTCTTTTATCTATGGCTGCTCATCTCTTTATGATGAGTGATGACCTCTGCTAGTTGCTTCTTCGACTTCTTCTATTGAAAGACAAAATACTACCTTCCTAGAGACAATCAGTAAGATAAAACAAGCTACCGCCACTCTACATCTCTTTCCTACAGGTTTATTACCGAGTGCATGGGACATTAATAAATATCATCGACGGTTAAAGAGTATTTGTATCTATTAGCCAGGCATGCAGTATACATGAGCTTCATCATACCCTTCCTTCCCTTTTGAGTTCACATAGACATCATTAAATTCGTGCACTCCCCTAAGGAGATAATTAGAAAGATTATTGCTTATACGTCATCAATGAGTGTCCTCTTCATGACCAAGGAATTAAACTAAAAACTTTTAACTTTCGTGCAAGCTATATGTTAATTAACATGCATCATCACAAGTTTGTTTAGCCAGTCCGTTTAAATTGCTTCTTTCTTTAATTTATTTTAGCACGGAAAAAAATAAATTAGCTGATTAGTTAATACATAATATAGCATAATATTTATATAATTACTTCGTTCTAAAGGTTGCTGGGTTCTCCACTCCTTTGACTTCCATGTTTTGGCAAATTCTCTTTTCTTGCTTGTTTCTAATTTTCATTCACATATCAAGCTCGATATCTAAAGAGTACGAAAAATTATATGGAACAATATTGGACATTGATATTGATAATCAGTAAAAAATAAATCACCTATATATACAAAAGGAGATAAAAGATAACATATTTAATGTGATTCGCATCGATTGTCTAAATCCATAAATGAGAAGATAATTATATTATATCGTAAATTTATAAGAGTATAAGAAATAACACAAATACCGAACCTCATATTCTATCTAATAATTTACCGTTTACTTCTATATCTACTTCTACATCCCTAATATTTGTTTTAAGTCTTTGTAGAGTTGTTATATTTTTAACAGTAATAAGATTCCTATTTTTTTAAGAACTCTAATTTTTTTTTTCTATTTTTCCTATTATTACATGTCAAAGTCAAGTCGGAACAAGGAAATAAGCGACAAATCCATCCCGAGAAAGAGATCAAAACGTGGGTCTCGATTCCCCGTGCATCTACTTTACTCAACCTTAGCTTATTTGACCTTTGCCCAGCTAGCTAGTTCTTGCTTTCTAATTAATCCATTCCAACGTAATGGCCATGATTGCAAACATCACATTTGTCACTTCGATCATATCATAATCAGTTGACAGTTTATCCAGTTTTCTTCTTAATTAATTTACTCAACTTTAAGTTGTCAAGTCGTCGTATCCCAAACTAACAAACAAATCAAATTAAAAATCAAAATATATATCCCTAGCTAAGCTGCTATATTTTACTAGAATTAAGTATAGGACTAATACCATGCATGATAGCATTTTTCAACATAAAGTTGGAAGTATAGCTAGCATGGAAGAAACTCATAATTTAATCTTGTCAAATAATTAGCAATCATTTGATATATCGAGAAATATTTGATATAACATGAGCTTTAATTTGTCTTTATAAGATGCATGACGCGCAATTGATGTTGGTCCCTTCTATAGATATGATAATCATAGTCGCATATTCTAATTATCATTACTTAGCTATTTTTCTAGTGAAGTCACCTAATATATATATATTAGGGGTGGGATTCGTGTCGTGTCGTATCGACTCATTTAATTATTCGTGTCAAAACATGAAACCCAAACGCATCCGATTATTAAACGTGTTACCCACGTGTCGTAATTGTGTCATATTTAATTCGCATAATTTACTTAATTGTTTAACTTAGTTATACATAATATATTATATTCTCTATATTTAAATCAATTAAAATTATTTTTAAAATATAAACCATTGTTAGTATAAAATATTATTAAAATCATCATAATTTATTATTTTACAGATTAATTAATTTTATAGTATAAAAATTTCAGTTTTATAATATATATATTATAAGTAGGTAATAATTTATATCATTGAATGAATTTACATATTAAGGATATACAAAATATATTTAACTATTCGTGTCATTAAACGGGTTGGCGTGTTGAATACCTTCAACACTAACCCGACCCATTTATTAATCGTGTAACGTGTTCGTGTCGTGTTCGCGGGTCGTGTAAAAAATTCTCACCCCTAATATATATATATATATATATATATATATATATATATATTTTTTTTTTTTTTTTAGTGCGCTGATTTGTGGTCTTCTTCAACTGAGACCAACTTGTTCTTGATTAATTAACTTGCTAGAATAATATAATGTAATTAACCAACCAGAAGGCTAGCTAGCTAACTAGCTGGCGGTTGTGATGCTTATTATAAGAAATAAATTATTGTTGTTTTGATTGGGTAAGATCAAAATGATTGTGGTTAACAATAAAAGGAAAATGATGCGTCCAGGATGTTTCATGCAGGGCCGCAATATATTTAACAGCTAGCTACTGAAAATCACTTGTGAGGGTACAGTTAGCTAGGTTCTCACATCCAAATCCAATATATCGACGATTACTTAAATACTTCTCAACATTTGATTATCCATAGACAATCATATTAATGCTGTTGTTATGTTGCTTTCATTAATCATTCAGTTAATTTTGTCCTCAGAAACAGGCTTGTTCCAAAAATTTTAACATTATACTCAACTCATCACAATAAACATGAATGAATTATTAATTAAACTTTGGTGGGGGTGGGGTTTGGATGTAGGTTCAATGGTCAAGATTTCTTGTCGAGACTCGAAGGGAAAAGTATGATGTTCGTAGGAGATTCACTGAGTCTAAACCAGTGGCAATCACTCACATGCATGCTCCACAGAGCTGTGCCACGGGCTATGTACAAATCAGAGAGAACTGGAGGACTCTCCACATTCACATTCCCGGTGAGAGATATAACTGAATCACTCCATCCCTTTGACTTCCAATATCATGCTTGGCGTCGCATTGGCTGGCCTGGTCCATTAAAAGAGAAGCAAACAAATTAAAATTAAAAATATAGAATTAATACTGGAATAATGAGACAATATAATATAGTAATTTGCATTTCCAATTAAGTAATTTTAAATTCTATATATGCAATACGTACTTGTGAATCTATATGAAGTCTTACCCTGAGACTTGATACATATTTCTGCAGACTTTCAACACTAAAGTGATGTTCTTGCGTAATGCATTTCTTGTTGACATTGTAAACACAACTACTGGAAGAGCTCTTAAACCGGGCTCCATTGAGAGTGGGAAATTGTGGAAGGATATTGATGTATTGATCTTCAACACATGGCACTGGTGGCTTCACACAGGAAGGAAGCAACCGTATGTATAATACCATTAATTCATTTGACTTAATATGATACAAGCTACACATAAATATATTCCTGATTCTCCCTGATTGCAGGTGGGATTTTATTGAAATTGGAAATGAAAGAATCCAAGACATGGACCGGTTACTAGCCTTTGAGAAAGCGTTGAACACATGGGCTAAATGGATTGACACCAACGTTGATCCAACCAAAACCAAGGTCTTCTTCCAAGGTGTTTCCCCAGATCATATGAAGTAAGTAGTGCTTGGATGTTATCTATGTTTTACACAGCCTTGCTTCAAATATGAGATTCTTATTTTTTTCATCATACAATTAATATTTGGATATACATATAATTTGACCTCTTCATAATTCTTCTTTAATGACATAGTGGAAGTGACTGGGGGCAATCAAATGTAACGAATTGTGGGCATCAAACAAAACCTGTATTTGGGTCCAAGTACCCCGGAGGTCCACATAAAGCAGAATTAGTAGTAGAGAAAGTGGTAAGTAAAATGAGAAAACCGGTGATTTTGCTTAATGTAACGACCCTATCCCAGCTTAGAAAAGATGGGCACCCTTCCTTCTATGGCATCGGCGGCCACAGAAATATAGACTGCAGCCATTGGTGTCTGGCTGGTGTTCCCGATACTTGGAACGAGCTCTTATACGCGACCTTCATTCAAACCTAAAGAAGATTGATTGTTTCTCGTTAATATTGTTACATTTTGAGATTAATAGCTAGCAAGAGTGAAATATAAGTCATGACAACATGATTGAAATTAAATAAGTTTTAGGCATTCAGAGCTAAAAATTAAAATACAAATTGTTGCATGCCTTGTTTATTTAGTAAATGATGTTGATAATATTCTGCTTGATGAATAAATTTTTCCTTTTTTTAAATGGACTGCCTTTGACGGTTTTGTACCAAAGCAGTGCGAGGGGCATGGTTGAACACAACACAAATGCGATAAGCAATTTCTCATAATTTCTTAAAGAAGGGAACTTAGTGAATGTCCAATAAGCTGGCTTAAGTATTATAGCTAGGCTCGTTTTTTAAACTACTATTACGTACTCAACCTTTGTTGAAGCATAAAGTAGTTATGAAGTTAGTTAACTGTATAGGTTAGCTGGTTACTTAAGTAGTGGTTAGGAATAATCCAGCTCAGCATCATGCCAGCTCAGCTAGGAAGTTAGTTTCCTATCTCGTTAGAGTATATCAAGCCTACACTGTTCGCTGAATGTAATTCATTCAGTTTATATCTTTACAAAAAATCAGTTAAAGAAATTGCTACAGTTTTCGAGATTCAGTTTTCTAGAACTCTCCTTTTCTGTCATGGTATCAGAGCCGTACGATTGACAACCATAGTTGATTTTTCCATTTTTCCCACAAACAACGAAACTTTCCCGAGAAACACATTTCCTTCGCTTTTTCTATCAACATTGAGCTAGCCTTTTAACACTGCAATCTACCAAGTGCCAACTACTAGATGTTATGTTTCTTTCTCTAAATCCGTTACCTTTTCCTAATATTATTAAAAGTTAACTAACTTTTGAGTTAGTTTTACTTTTTCCTGAACGTAAACAATCAAGAGAGTTTTTATTGTTTTATATTTTGAATGAGAATAATTTTGGGCGTGGCTGGACATATGTCCCAGACAAAAATATTTTAAAGAATAACCTTAATTATAAGGATGCACGTATTTAAAAATGAAATCATCTTTTTTAAAAAAAATTATATAACAGTCCCATATATTCTATTCGTACAAAACACAAATTGTCCAACTCTAGATTTACAATAATATAGAGGATTATTATGACATGAAAATTCCACCCTCAAGAAATAATAAATAAATGTGTATATGCGATCGCGAACGTTACAATAACTGGAATATATATTCTCACTTTAATTATATTTTCAATTTTGCATGCCAACCGGACCGCGAAAGGTTAGAAATAGATGGATCCATTTTCCTATCAACCTCAGCCTCTCAGGTCACATGTATCAAAGACAAAACAAACTTTATAGCAATTCCATAGCCTCCACTTCAACTTTCGATAGAGCTAGCTATCATATTACGTGCACCACAAAATCAATATCCAACTCCTTATATATATACACCCTATTCATACATTAATTTGTGAGTTTTAGCTGGCTAGCCTGACCACCTAATCTCTCAGATTCATAAAACATGGGTGCATTTGCCATTAGTTCTGCTACACTAGTACTGGTCATTATTCTATTTCCGCACCAAGATGTTCAAGGCAAACATGAAAAGAATAATGGCGTGTGTGATATCTTCCGAGGAAAATGGGTTTATGATGCTAATTATTATCCCCTCTACAGTGCAAAAAATTGTCCTTTCATAGAACCAGAGTTTGATTGCTTAAAGAATGGCCGTCCGGATAAGCTCTATCTCAAATACAAATGGAAGCCCACTTCATGCAAGTTGCCAAGGTATCCCTTTCTGAATTCTCTTCTCCTTCTTAAATCCTGAGTTTTATTAGTAAATTCAATGACGTACTGATTATCTTTAATTATATTTATACCTTATATTGTAAACTTAAATAACTAAATACCTATTAAGTCTAGCTATAACCTTTAATTAAAAACTTTACTGGCGATGATGATCTAGCCACGGAAGATAATAGCTCTATATATAAATTCCACTCATCAAGGGAGCTAGAGATCGATGCGCAATCTTCACATCAATGAACGAGCTAATTAATTAATTGCTAGCTGGGTTTCCCATTCTTGACGCTTTATGATCTTTCACAGGGTAATACGCCGTTCTTTATGGTCGAGGTAACGTGTAATTTATATCTGATCACAGATACGGCTGGGCTGCCGGGGCTTGAAGTATTCATTAATTATGTACAAGCTTGTCAGTAATATAATACGTAGTGACTAGTATCCTAGCTTTCTAAGCCTAGCTCCAACTTCAATTAATTAGCTTCCATGTTTCTGATTGATTTTTCGTTTTTCACTTCAATACCTAGGGCCCATGATCATTGACTTCTATGATGCAGCCAAATATTGGTTTAAATGCTCTATGTCCTGAACTTGTCTTGTTCCTTCTTGGTCCCCGAGAGAGAGAGTTATAACTTTAAATTTTACCTTTAGCTAGAAGCCACGTTATTCAACTTGTTTTTTACTGCAGGTTCAATGGTACAGATTTCTTAGAAAGATTTAGAGGAAAGCGGATCATGTTTGTAGGCGACTCAATTAGCTTAAATCAATGGCAATCACTTACATGTATGCTTCATTTAGCAGTGCCAAAGGCTAGCTATACCTTGATGACAGCAGGAGGTCTCTCCACATTCAGTTTCACGGTAAGCTGGTTTTATAATAATATTGCATTTCATGAGACTGAAAAATTGCTATTATAAAATTATCTGAAGCCCGCGACTGCTGAATTATATTAAATTTTACTTAAAGGAATTAAATATAAATCTAAACGACGATTAGCAAAAAGTTTCAGTGAAGCTTGACTTTAATTAATTACCAAAAAAGCATGCATGGATAATAGTTTTCTTGCCTGCACCGGCCTTATACATAAATCATATATGTATATACCACAATTAGCAGGCATACAATGTTTCCGTCTTATTCTCCCGCAACGCATTCCTAGTTGACATTGTTGACGAGAAAAATATTGGTCGAGTTCTAAAACTCCATTCAATTGAGAATGGAGAAATTTGGAAGGGAGCTGACACATTGATCTTTGACACATGGCATTGGTGGCTTCATACTGGAAGGAAACAACCGTAAGCTAAGATCTATCATAATTAGTTGATTTTATTTGCTCATAATTAGTACTTTATTAATCTTAGCTATTTGTTGCGCGCATTCGACTGCTCCGGTGGTGTTGCAGATGGGATTTTATTCAATACCTAAACCATACATACAAAGACATGGATCGCTTGGTTGCCTATGGTAAAGCTCTAAATACATGGGCCAAATGGGTAAACTCCAATATAGATGCTTGCAAAACGAAAATCTTCTTCCGAGGCATTTCGCCAGATCATATGAAGTAAGCTGATAGAAATATATATATACATATATAGACACACACACACACACCCCTAGATACACACAAGTAGTTATAACACGAGTGCGTCAGTGAAATTAATTGCATGATTTAGAGCGATTAGAACTCTTATAATTTGATATCTTACAGATTATTAATTAACTAACATTTGTATAATATAGCTCAACTGCTTGGGGGAATCCAAATAAAAAGAATTGCTCTGGAGAAACACAGCCAGTTCTTGGGCATAACTATCCTGGAGGCCCACATCCTGCAGAAGCAATTGTAGAACAGGTTGTGAAAACAATTTCGAAAAAGGTTTATTTGCTTAATGTGACAGTACTATCACAACTTCGAAAAGATGGTCACCCTTCGGCCTATGGCTTTGGAGGTCGTCGTTCCATAGATTGCAGCCACTGGTGTCTTCCTGGAGTTCCTGACATCTGGAATCAACTATTATATGCGGCTATAATCTACCAGTACTAAAAAAAAGTGTGTGTTGTGTGTGTGTGTGTGTGTGTGTGTGTGTCTCTCTCTCTCTCTCTCTCTATATATATATATATATACATATGATATTTTAGTATGGATATATGCGAAGTATAATCGATCGATTTAATGTAAGCTCTGAAAATCTTGACTTAGAATTGAACCTCTCTCTGCCTTTCTTTACTGCAGTCACTTCTATTGATTATACATATACACGAGAAACGCACTGGCGCAAGTCAGTTGTATTCCAAAATTAGATAACTTCAATCAATTTGGTTAATCCAATTGTTTTTTCATCGAACGGCTTGATTCAATTTCCATTATATGCCCATAGTATGATAATTAACAGGTGATGGGTTGATCAAATTCCTTGCAGAATAAATTTAACTGAGGGGAAGTGCTTGGTAGTAGTGTCTACTGATAGATATTAGTGGTTCAAGACTTACAAGTCATCAATTAGTACGTAGTAGCAACGCCGACACTTGGGACAAAAAGAAGACAGCTCTATAGCTAGCCTCAATCCATGTCAATAGCGTTGTCGTTTAGAACGAGTGGATAAACGAGAATCGTTCTTTACATCCACAGGTCCAAATGCAATTAATTTAATACTTTTAACTTTATATTTTATTGGTAAAACCGCGTCTGCTGATTATTATGTCCCAGTTCCATCCGCCGCCTCTGCCCCTATGGCCTACCATCCAACTCAAGCCTCCCCCACTGCTACACGTTTCTGAAACCTTCAGTTCTGTACTTCCTTGTTTCTTAATAGTCTTTTTTCATTCTTAGAGTATAAAATTTTTATAAAACGTATATTTTATTTTTATAATATTATTTTTAATATTTTTAGAGTTTAAATTTATATTTTTTTAACTCATCTCTCTCTATTTTTGTCTTTTATTTTCTTATTCTCTCTTTATTTTATATTTTTGTTTTCAAAATTTGATGTCATCGATTTATTTTTAA